>BRDA01007029.1:13797-35136 GCA_036984385.1 Crenuchus spilurus
TTTCACAATTTGTTGGTTTTGTACAAAATCTAAAATGAAGTTTCATCTGTGTGTTGACTACAGAGTTTGTGTAATTCTCCGTTCTTTATACTTTGAAGTAAAATCTAAAACATGTTTTGGTTGTTTAACACTTTTAAGTTTACTACATGATTCATTATGTGTTCACTCACAGTCTGGATGACTAATATTCATTTACAATGTAGAACAAATTAAAATAAAAACACTGAATGAGAAGTGTGGTGTGTCCAAACTTTTGACTGGTACGGTATTTCCAAGTTTCTATTCATTTATCCCTTTTCACATTTCAGTCCCATATAAAATACATAGGAAATCTTCATGCACTGATCTATATTACTGTATGGCCCATAATTCATTGTAATGTCTTTAACTAGTAGCTGTTGTTGTGGATATAATATCATATCCAAAAGTGATCACATACATTTATACCACTATTGAGTATATATATGACTGAGCATGGTCTCATACAATGTGACAAAGACAGCTCTGAGCTGTTTATGTATTGGAGAATCAAACAAAGTTCATTTGGCTTTGATCAGGACTTTTTATAGTCCTCCCAAATCTAAAAATAAACCCAATGACATGATTTAAAGTAATAATGGTTGCATTGCACAAGGGACCTGTGAATGTGGGGGAGTCCCCGGTTTCATAACAGCCCCAAAGCCTCACAGGCAGCTTTTCTCTCAGATCACCAGGCGGTACAGTGGCTGAAGATAATAGCTCCCAACCCTCCTTTCACTTTGACTCTAAATATATCCAGCAGTGGGGGACTCATCAGCCCTTTCGGAATGTTTGTATGTGCCTAAGAACATGCAAGGCTGAGTGAATCAAGTTACATACTGGCACAATGGGCAGGTCTAAATATGGAGGTAACTGGCCAGTCTTCCCAATTTACACTTCCACACTTGGAGGAATGAAGTTGCTTTTTGTGGTCATGCTCATCTCTGGTTACATTTCCCTACATAGCACAAAATGCTTGTATAAACATATTAAGGTATACTCACAAACTTTACCCTCAGTTAGCTTCCTATCTCCTTCTAATAAGCCTTACCAAAGTGGCATAGTGATGCTGTGGCCTACTGAAGTGAAATAATGAATTCTACTGTAATAGAATTGAATATAGAATATATTCTATTCCTCAATTTTCAGACATTTTGGGTTTTTTTTAGAAGTAAATAAAAGAACTGTGGATCAATGCATCCAAAAGATTAAGGCAACACATTATTAATTTTTTCAAGTTTGACCTTTCAAAACATCTCTAGATCCAACTTTATGCGCAGCTGCTATAGGGGCAGCCTGATCATGGGGATCTGTAACCGGAAGGTCTCTGGTTTGATCCCCAGCCAAGTCATGACTGAAATGTCCTTGAGCAAGGCACCTAACCCCCAACTGCTCCCACGGCGCCGTGGATAGGGCTGCCCACCACTTCTGGTACATGTTCACAGTGTAGTGTGTTCACTAGTGTGTGTATTTCACTGCACAGGTTAAATGTGGAGGCCAAATTCTGTTGTCAGTCACACTGGCAAAAAAGAAATGAATCATTACAAAAATGCAAAAAATACAATACAAAAAATGTGTTCAAATGTCAAGCTCTGTTGGCACTTGGCCTTGATGCACCACCCTAATATGATTATTTGTGATTAAATACAGTATTTTAATTGTTTGACACCACTTGTTCATATGTATTGGTTAGCAATACAGGGTGTCTCAAAAGTAAGGAAACACAAAATGGAAATGTTGTCAGACAGTAATCCAATTTTAGAAATGTACAGTGGGGGAAGGGGGAAACCTGTTAGGCCATGTCACCAACATGTTGGCCATGTTAAATGCTGCCATCTTGGAATCCAACTTGTTTTACAAATGAGAAGAGAAGAACTTCACCTGAAAAACAGTGGTGTGTGTCATGTCAACATCACTTTATTTGTTCTTCTGTTACAACAGTGATTTATTCTGAAACCTGAAAATTGACCATAAAGACTACAGAATCTGTTTGATATGTTGTCCATCATGTTAGAGTGTAAAGGCTATAATTTTCTCTCATTCCTTGTTAACTTTCACCAAAACATCTGGCTCAGTGTTAGTGCGAGCATCAACAATTCTGTCTTTAAGATGAACAACATTCTATGTTTGTATACAGAGTAAACAAATGCCTTGATACACTCGATTGAGTGACCTTCAAAAATAAAAAAATCACAGTTGTAACATGAGAAAGTCACTGTTTTAATAGTGAAATTCACTATTAAAGCCTAACAGGTTTCCCAATTCCCCCTGAATTATGTCTGAAATTGGATCACTTTCTTTTATGAAGGTGTTTCCTTTTATGGGTGTTTTTGAGACACCCTGTGTATTAAAAGCTGGCCTACCCATGAGGTTACAGCTCATAGTCACAATTTAAAAAAATTAACAGTAAAGCAGACCTAAACATATATTCTGTTCTAGCACATTCCATAGATGTTCAATCAGATTGCGATCTGGAGAATTTTGAGGTCACAGTTGGTACAAACTCAACTCTTGACTGGTAGCACGCCAGCCTTGCAACTTCGGAGATGCTCCAGTCCAGTCATCTGACCATAGCTATGTGGTCTTTGTCAAAGTGTTTCAGGTATGTACACTTCATGTCAACACGTTATCTATGAGAATTGAGTGTTCACTGACCATTTAATATATCTCAGGCCTTCACATGCACCACTGTTATGAGATAATCAATGTTGTTCACTTCATCTCTGAGTGATTTTAATGTTAAGGCTGATTTTTGTATAACAAATTTTATTTACATCAAATTGATCTAATACAGTAAATGATAACAGCTGGTCAGCTATAGACTAGGGGAACCTGGCTGAAAACACAATTAAGGTAGAATGAGAGGATCAATATATGTATTTATTTATTTATTTATATAAAATACTAAATGTTATGTGTAATTATTGTTGCAAATTTAAAAAAAAAATAGAATACATAATTTTGAAAATTAAAATATTTTTATGAGAAATATTAATTAGTAATACTTCATTATCAAATATTTGATTCAAATAAATAAAAAAAAAAACACCACACTCTCAAAAAACTATATATAGGATATATAAATATAAAATATATAGGAAATTATCTCAATATCCCTTATCTTGTTTTAGACTGATCACAGAACATTCTACCAAGATAAACATTTTTGTCATCATATGTGCATTATTTATTAGGTGAATTGAGATTCTCTTGATTTACATAAATCAAGAATAATGAGCAGGACATTGTCAACAGACAGAAAGGTTATTAGTTTTACAAAATGCATCCTTGTGGGTCTTTGAATGGCTACATCCAAATAAAAAATGTGTGTTTAACCAAACAGAGATTCTTAGTATTGCATATCTGATTAGCTTTAAAGCTTGTACATAATGAAGTGCACCTATGTGTTGAGTTTGGTTACTTTTTTGTGGTGTACCAAGTGGGTTGAACTGAGATACTAGTGATTGGTCAAATGCACAGAATCATCACATGCTGTCAGTCAAAGATGGCTGTTATTTCTAAAAAAAAAAAAACTTGAACCTCTCATGTCCCTACACTCACAGCCTCACACTGAGTATAGCACAGTATGTGGGGTTCAAATTTATTTGTAACATTATGACAGCAAATATTTTGAGAAATGAACTGAACTGTTAGTATATGTGTTAATTACAGTAGAAATTATAATATAAGAAAATAAAATACAGAGTGATTGCTGCAGTGGTATTGACCACATAGTCTACCTGTTGGTTTATCTCCTGTCTTTTGTCAGTAATACATCGCTAAATTAAAACTGTGAAAATGTGTTTGTTTATATTTTACAAAGGTAAACTGTCATACATATTATATTCATTATACATCAAGTGACATATTTCAAGACTTTTTTTGCTTTTATGTTGATCAGAATAACTCATAGCTCATGAGTTGGTTGGCCAATCAAGCTCAGTAATATACTTATCAAACCATTTGGATGTAGTCCTGATGGAAAAGGACATCAGCATCTCCAGAAAACTTGTCAGCAGATGGAAGCATGAAGTGCTCTACAATCTCCTGGTAGACAAATATGTTGACGTTGGATTTGATAAACCACAATAGACCCCCAACTCTCAACTGACATGGCACCCAAAACCATCACAGACTGCAGAAACATCACAATGGACTTTAGACACCTTGGATTCTATTTCTGTCTACTATTTTTTTACACTTTATTTATATAGCACTTTAAAAGCCACATGAGCTGAGCCAAAGTGCTGCACAGATGGGGAAAACAAAATCTAATAATCTATCAAAAACACAATAAAAGCTACAACTCAGCAAAAGTAATAGAAATAGAAAAACCATAAAAAACTACTAAAATACTACTAAAATAAGATAAAATAAAATAAAATAAAATAAATAAAAGTCTCACACTGGGTTGAAAGCCAAAGAATAAAAATGAGTTTTAAGATGAGCTTTAAAAATAGAACCTTGATACTCCAAATGGCATGCAGAATTTACATTCATCTGAAACAGTCTACTTCTTTTTCTCTTTAGACCAGCTAAGAAACTTCTGACAATGTCTCAGGTTCAGGAGCTTCTTGATATTAGTAATGCAGCAGTTGTAACCTGAGAGCTATATGGTGCTTAGCGTATTTATACTGTTTGAATAGTAATTTACTGAACCTTGAAATTAAATATTCAATTTGAGGTACTGGATTTGATTTTCATGAGCTTTAAGCAATACTGATCCACATTCAAACAAAAAAGGTTTGATGTGTGTCATTTTGAACATACAACCACAAATCAGAGAAAGTTGGAACATGAATGGAAAATGGAAAAAAAAGTTTATTTAATGACAGATAGTATGTGGTCAACTTCATTTCATTTGTTATATACATCCATTCTTGCATGTCAGGCCTGAAACACATTGTAAAAAATTGAGGCAGTACAGCATTTACCGCTTTGTACTGTCATTCCTTCTCACAATATTTAAAAGATGTTTTGGCACAGAGGATACCCAGCATTAAAGTGTTTCAGGTGTTGTTTTATCCCATTCTAAACACGTCTTACTGTGTGCAACAGTACTGGGTTGTTGTCACATTTTTCGTTTCAAAATTTTGCAAACATTGTCTACTGGGGTCAAATCAGGACTGCAAGCAGGCCAGTCCAGTACTTGTACCTTCTTCTTCTGCAGCCTAGCCTTTGTAATTTGTGCTGCATGTGATTTTGCATTGTCTTGTTGAAAAATACATGGTTGTCCTGGAAAAGATGCCATATGAAGGCAGCATATGTTGCTCTAAAAACTCAATGTACTTTTCAGAAGTCTATTTCTTCCAAAAAAGATCTGGCATACTGACCACAATTTCCACTGTGTGATGGTCCATCTAAGATGCTTCTGAGCCCAGTGAAGCAAGCATCACTTCTGGTTATGGTTGATGTATGGCTTCTTTTTGCACAGACAGTAAAGTTGGTATTTGTGAATGTAACTCCATATTGTAGTTTGAGATCAGTGGTGTTCAGCTTAGGCTTTCACCCTTAACCTTTATGCACTGAATATCCTCCAAATTATTTAAATTTTGTAATAATAGTATGCACTATAGAGGAAGAAATCCCTTTCTTTGAGGAACACTGCTTTTAAACATTTCAAAAAATTCTCTCTCACATTTGTTTGAAAGCCCACTACAGAGGTGTTTTCCTTCTTAGTTATAGATCCTCCAGAAAGCCCACAGTAGATTTAGTCTAGCCTTGAGTCACACTGCACAACCCTACTATCTCGTGATCAAGAGGTGAAAGGTGCCATGCCGACCCTGGTCCCACATTGTGGTTGACTTCATCACAGACCTGCCACCTTCATAAGGTAACACAATCATTCTTGTTATAATTGGTTGTTTCTCTAAAATCTGCCATCTGGTTCACCTCAGGAAGCTGCCCACATTTTTAAAGACTGCAGAGACACTTTTCCTCTATTTAGGCCTCCCCAAGGACATTGGTTCAGACTGAGGTATCCAATTTACACAGTGCTTGGAAATTACTTCTCTATAACTTTGACCAGAGGTTTCCACCCCCAATCAAGTGAAGCACCTAAATCACAAGATGGGTTAATTTCTGTGCTCCTATTGCAGCCAATCACAGCACAACTGGAGCCAACCGCCTCATTTCCTATGGTAAGGAGAGCCATCAAAGGTGCCAGTGGTTGATGTGTGGATGCAGAGGAGTCAGACATACGAGGTGGTGCAAGGCTCCAGCATGTGACTTTAAGCTGAAGCTATCATCAAAGTCCCCAGTTTATTGGTCCCTTTAAAGTAATTAAACAAATTAAGGCAGTTACTTATCTTCTGTTACAGTCCATAGGAGCTCTACTGACAGAGGACCCTTCCCTCATCGCTGACTTCCACCATGACCACCCTGATCACCCCAAGTTTGGCCCCGGCATCATGACAGTTTGACATCAGGAACCGCCTGTGTGGGGTGGGGGGTGTTGTTCTGTCAGCACTTCTCAGGACACCAATCTGCCTGGCAGTACCTCTCAGGACACCTTTTCTTTCACAGCACTTCCCAGAACACTTCCCCACCTGCCCACCAAAGGTTACTTTCACCAGAGTACTGATTAGCTCCCATGGCAACCCTGATCATCACACACCTGTGCTCACTCAGACTCATCACCTCAGATTATATCAGCACCATAGTTCCCTCAGCTCCCTGTGGAGAATTGTGCTGCCTCTAAGCCCTTTTTGTGTAGTTTAACTTCTCAGTCTTAATGCTCTTCTGCCTCTCCTGTGGTTCAGACTCCTGTGCCTCAGTAGTGATTCCTGTTTTTGTGACGAGTACTACTTTCTGTTTTTTCAAGTACGGCTCTCAGCTGACCTCATAAGTTGACCCTTTTGGCCTCTTAATTTAGCCCCAATTTCTCAGTGTATGTGTTTGACCTTGAATTCCATTAAACGAGCCCTGGCACATGAATCCTACTTACCTACCTGAGTGTCTTTTACATTTACATACTAGAGATCCTCTGCTCATCTTTGCTGCTTAAAGACTGCTTTTGTACCAAAGCATCATTACAATCACATTGACATCACCTGTTTGAAATCACATCATTATTTAGATTTTAGCCTCTTTACAAGCCCTAAATTGCCCCATCACACCATTTCTTGAAATGTGTTGCAGGCCTGAAATGCCTCGATGTATTAAGAAATTGATTGTTTTATCAAATGAAATGAAGTTGACCAGACAAAACATTAAATATCTTGGGTTCAAACACAGGAAATGTAAGAAACACTGTTTTTCCCCCGTCTTCCACACTGTCCCAACTTATTCACATTTGGACTGTGACAGTTTAAAAATTTTAATTATATTATAACAGAAATAAACTTAAATTCTAGTTATGTTCATATTTGAAATGAAATGAAATGAAATTGAAATGAAAATGAAATAAAATTAACCTTTATTGTCATTGTACATTGTACTTGTACAATTGCATAACGAGACTGGGTTACAGACCCCCCACCCACCCCCTTTGTTGCAATTAAGAAAGAAATTAAGAATTAAGAAAGAATTAAAAGAACATAAAAATAAATAAATAAATAAGTAAGTAAATAAATAAATAAATAAATATAAATGTAAAAAGCAGTAAACAAATTTAAAAAAGCATAACTAAATAATTAATTATAAGTTACCCTATGTACACAATCCACAACTGCAGCATCAATTATTGCACAATGTTTACATTTAGCAGTATCAGTTATTGCACTTAAACCGTTTACATGGGTTTTTGTTTGGTTTTTGTTTAACAGAAATATGACCCTTTATTTAAATTGTTGATGCATATTCTGTTGTTTCCATTCTTATTTTGCAGGGTTATGTGAGGAAAACTCTCTGATTCTATAAAAATGGAAAGCTAACTAAACCCAGTGAAAACGCATAGATGAGAGAATGGGGAGAATAAAAGCCAAGCTGTTTGCTAGTTACCTTAATATAAAGTATTCAGATGACACCTTTTCTCAGGCTTTTATATATTTCAGCAGATATCCTCTAACCAAGTGCAAGACACAATTTTTAGCACAAGTTTAAGATTACACAATTGAGAAATCAATTTTGAGGATGTCTTCTCTGTAGGTATCCAGCTAACTCAATGTGTAGGGGGTTGCATATCTGTTTTGATATATATAATAGTTATAGACCAACTGACAGCATTATATGTTATATATTGTGATTTTATTTGTGTTTGTGTCTTACCTTAACCATTTCTAAAACTAAAACCAATATAGTATTTACAGTAATTATCCAGTACCTCTCAGTCTGTCAGATTAGGTGGACGGCCATGTCTTGGTAGGTTTGCAGTTCAATTCAATAGTGTTCTCTAACAAACCACTGAGCCCTTCACAGAACAGGTGTATTTATACTGAGACTAAATTACACACAGCTGGACTATATTAACTAATTAAGTGACTTCTGAAGGTTATTGATTGCACTGAATTTTGTTTAGAGGTATCAGAGTACAGGGGTTGAATACTTTTGAACGTCACACTTTTAAGATTTTTATTTGATTAAATTTTTTAAAACAATGTATCATTTTCATTCCACTTCACAATGATGTGGTACGTTGTGTTGGTCTAACATTTAAAATCTCAATAAAATACATTTACGTTTGTGGTTGTAAGGTGACAAAATGTGAAAAAGTTCAAGGGGTATGAATACTTTCTGGACCCACTGTATGTATTAACTGTATATTTATAACCAAGATATTAATAAAGTTTTTACATATACCAACGAGCCAAAACATTAATACCACTTACACAGATGCAGTGAATACTATTGATTATTGTAAATGAAGTTTTGTGGTTTATTAGGTGTTAAGAGACCAGTTGGTTATTGTATTTGAGGGTTTGAATGTGGGAGAAATTGGCAGGTATTTGGGGCTTATATTCCACGTGGGTGACCCAGACTAAACCCCCAATGTCTTTACATACAACCAATACCAGAGAGAATGACTACATTTTTATGGGCAGTTCGGAACATCTCTCAACTCAAGTCATGGTTTGTAGATGTGTTTCTGGTCATTACATAGAGACAGTGGCCTCCAAAATCTCAATTAATTGAGCATCTACAGGATGTGCTGGAACAAAAAGTCAAATTCTTACAACAGCTAAAAGGTTCTGGGGCTAAAGTCTTGATGCCAGATACTACAGGACAGTTTCAGAGGTGAGAGTCCATGTAGAGTCCATACCTTGAACGTTATAACCTGCTTTGGTAGGTTTTTGGTGGCAGGACCAACAGCATATTAAGCATATTATCATAATATTCTTAATGATTTGGCTCTTCAGTGTATTTTTAACAAATAGGGACTGGGTGTCCCATTTGTTTCTTTACTCAAACAATTGTGAATAACTTTAATACTAATGAAGATACTGTGATGAAATGGATGGATCTCCATCTACATGGAGATGGCAGATTTATTTTTCAGTTGCGTGTTCTGAATAGAGTTTGTTATCCAGTACATTCACACCATGAACACTCCTCATGTACTGTGTACAGATAGATTATTAACTGATTACTGCATAATTCTCAGAGTAAAATAATCAACATCCAAAGGGATAACTGAGGGCTTTAATGTCTGACTGATGCATGATACTGGACGGGTGCCGGCCTCTATTCTAACTAATGCAGATATTAATTATCAGAAATTAACACCATCTACCTGCACTGTAATCATGCATGTCAGTCTATTTCACACAAACCGAAGTATATTTATTCCAAATTTTGTTACCATATCACTAGTATTAGTCATTCATGATCATTTGGGCAAAAAAGCAAACAGGACACACTGTATATCATAAAATAAATGTAATTAAAGAATGGATAAATGTTACTAAAAATGTATGTAGTAAACATTTTTTTCAATTTACTTGCATTATTAATATTCAAAAACTCATTGTAATTTTCATTTATATATACTTTTACCAACTGGTGAAAAATATGGTAGGTAAGGCTCTTTGAGCCATATTCAGTCAGTTTCCTCAACCACCCCAATATTATTTAATACAAATTGCAGGATAGCAGAGCTCTGTGAAAAAGTCAGTCATTATTTAATTGCCATTAAAAGAATCATCAGACTAATAGTTAATGAAAATTATCATAAATTGTTGGCAAATGTGCAAAGATATAAAGTATAGTATATTACGACCTGAATCTGGTCCAGAAACGTATATACAATAAGATGAGCAAAAACCCTATTAATACGAAATATTACACATTTCTGTCTATTCTGTGAATAATGTCAGATGTTAAAACCACTGACTAACTCTGCTGTGTTGATAAATGAAGCGGCCTTTAGGCAACAGATTGGACAACGCGGATTGGCAAAATTTATGTTGCTATGCTCATAGCTTGCGTCAGCAGGTCAGTGATTGGCTGTAGATTCAAGGACGCTGATTGGTGCCCTAGAGCCTGTCTATTGGCCAGATGTCACTGACTTTTACTTATATATGTTTTAGTGTGTGGTTTTACAACTGCGGAAGTATATAACAAAACAACTGTCCCAGTGTGTAGAGTTGGCTCCAAGCGATGACATGTGATTATAGCCCTGCTCACTCACAGGAAGTTCTGCTTTCAATGTAGCCAGTTAGCAAGACAAATTTGAGCGGCACAAAAATAGGCATAAAAATAAAAGACAGCAGAGCTTAAACATGAAATAGAGGCAAACTCTTCACATCTGTTGCGGGACCTTGGACATTTGACGAGCTAGTTGCTTAGCAACTCCGTTGGCTTTGGAAAAAACACGGCTGTTGTAACAGCTCATGGTGTTGGTATGTCTAATAGAGCAGCTATAGCCCCCGGCTTATTGGTCAAATACACACTGATGCTCCAGTGTAAGAAAGAAGGAAAATAGAGTGTCATTTCTCCACATGATATGAACCTGTTATGAAGCTTTTTTAATGTGACTACTTAATCAAAGCTAATAATCTGTCCAAATATAGCGCTAAAACTAGCCGTAACCAGCGCTAGCACTATTATGGGATGGGAGGAGCTTCTGTTCTACCTTTTCTCTTCTTAAACGTCATATAAATGGTACAATATTTACATAAAACAGAACATTAACTGACTATATTAATTAAAAAACCTAAAAACTGGGCGGCACGGTGGCTTAGTGGTTAGCACGTTCGCCTCTCAGCGCTGTGGTCTTGGGTTCGAGTCCACATCTGAGCGGAGTTTCCATGTTCTCCCCGTGTCTGCGTGGGTTTCCTCCGGGGTCTCCGGTTTCCTCCCACAGTCCAAAAACATGGAGGTCAGGTGAATTGGATACTCTAAATTGTCCATATGTCTGTGTTTGTATGTGTACGTGTGTGTTCACCCAGCGATGGACTGGCGCCCTGTCTTAGGCTTAGTTGAATAGTGTACTGCCCTGCCCTGCGCCCAATGAGGGGGTAGGGGACTAACCGCGACCCTGATTAAGAATAAGCGGGTGTGATAATGAATGAATGAACCTAAAAACTAATTTTACTCAACCACACATATGTTACATTATTTGGTACACTCTTTAAAGTGAGAAGTTCTTCAAGAATTCTTTAGTCAAGAAAATGGCTCTACTGTATATAGAGCCATGAACACTCACTGAACCCAAAGGGTTTTTCCAGATTGATGAGGAATGTCTTGAAGATGGTTCTATACATTTTGAAAATGGTTCTGTATAGCACCAGAAATGGGTCCTCTATTATTACAAGCTTGACATAGTAACTACTTTGTACAGCAGAACCCTTTTGAAGGTTATATAGAACCATTTTCAAAAAGGTCCTGTGTAGAACCATCTACAACATGTTCCTCATTAATTTGAAGAACACTTTTACCATGGAAAGAACCCTTCATCCACGTGAAGGGTTCTTTGAGTGTTCATGATTCTATATAGAACCATTTTCTTTACCAAAGAACCTTGAAGATCCATCTTTTTTAAGAGTGTAGGACAGAATGAGAAGATCCTTGTTAATCCATTGCTTCTAGTTGTTTGCTACACAACATCACTCATAATAGCTGGGACTCAATCTGTCTTAATGTCACACTGTGTTGTGTGTTACTTAATTGTTGAGCCTTGTATTTTAACATTACTATCAGAAATGGGCATAGCACCAAATTCTGGGCCCTATGACCAAGCAGTAATCATCCCCCATTATTAAATATTATTTCCTTTAATATTTAAAGAAAAATAAAATTCCAGACTCCTCAAGGGCCCTCCCCCCACTTGGGGTCATGGTACCTCATCCCCCCTGACATCAACTGCAAAAAATGTATATTGTTAAAAAACTTTATTGTTAATTCAAAAAAGCTAACTGTTATATATTTTATATTCTTTACACGTAAAATGACATTTAAAGCCTTTTTTTACTTTAATATTGACACTGTTTGAATAGTAATTAATTCAAACTCCAGATGAAATATTCTAATATTCTAATGTGTGATCCCGGATTTTTGATTTTCATGAGCTATAAGTCAAACTGATCAACAGTAAAGGTTTGAAATGAGACTTTATGAAATAAATACAAAATGTGAGTTTATCTTTTTGAATTAAATTTTGAACTTTATTATGGTATAATAATTTCTTGATGTGGCACTGTATTCTATCACATGGGATGGCCTGACATAGTTTCCTCAGAACTATGCTCCTTTACGTAAAGCTCTAAACCCCCCAGATCATATTCTGCTTCCTGCACCCAAGAGACAAATTCAATTACTGTAAGCATGATTAGGGATGTGGTTCCTGAGCCCTCACTGAACCCAGAGGATTTGCCGCTAGTTAAAAGCAGGTGTACACAACCTTTACAGTGGCCCAAGAGATTCAGTCTGAGAAGAGCTTCGACTATTCCATTACAGGGCAGAGATCAAGCTTTCACCTTAAACTTCAAAGTACAAGCAACTACAAAGTTCAAACTACAAACAACTGCACTAAATACAGTAAAAGATTTCAGAGAATACTTCAGGATTATTTTGCTCATCTCTGTTTCTGAACCCTGCTGGTGTCAGTTCAACCTGTACATATTTTATGTCACTTTACAGCGGCAACATATTGAGATCCTGTTGTACCTGTGTTATCCATGACTGAAGATTGTCCAACAGGAATGCCCTGCTTCTCTTGTCCCATTGGACTTTGGGCTTAAGTTACCTGGCTAAATGGAAAAATCCTGCTTTGTGAAATAACTCACTGGATTGTTCAGATAAATCTGTTGTGAGGTTTCAATGACAGGACTCAATAAAGCAAAAATATGAGCATATCTCAGGTCAGAGAATATATCACAGCAGGCCTTTCTTCTTTCTCAACAGGTAATATGATATATTTTGTATTTTTTCCACATACAATCAAGTACAGTACATGAAAATGTAAGCAAATAGGTACAAATATTAAAATATGTCACATACGTACACTAGAGGAATACTGTGTTTCTCATTTTAAAACAACTATGATTGTCATCCTGTACAAAACATATTGTGATGATGTTCTGAAAGTGCTAATGAGATGAAAATTTTATTGCTCAAATGTTGTGTATAATCCCTTAGAAGAAATATTATGACACAAAGGAGAGACATTAAATAATTCTTGCTCAGATAAACATGATAGTAGTCATTATAGATAGTAGAGAAAACATGGCCCTGAGTGGCTAAGCAGACTAAGCTGCTGACATTATGATCTAAGGGTCATGTCTTTGAACCCCAGGTCGTGTTGCTTACCATCAGCAGCCGGGGCCTGAGAGAGCATAATTGGCAGGGAAGATGGCACTCTATCACCAGTACTACTAAGTAATTTAAGCTGGCTCTGGTGTCTGCCAGGCAATCCATCAGAACTGGGGATCCTGCACTTTCCTCCAAGCGCGTTGGCTGCCCGGTGGTGATGTATTGGTATCAGTTTGAAACAAAGGTGGAGCTTGATTTCACAAACATCGGAGGAGGCATGTGCTAGTCTGCACCCTCCTAGAGTCAGGTACATTACAAGTAAAATGGGGAAAGTCAACTAATGGGGGTGGGTCAATTGGCTATGAAAATCATATTGGGAGGAAATTGGGGTAAAAAAAATTAGAGAAGACTGATAAGAAAATTTGAGTACATATTGAGATGTCTATCTTTAGTAAATATGAGTGTTGCTACTGCTAATAAAACTCAAGGAGAGACTCAAGGTTTTTCCTCAGTAGAAATAACTGAACAGCAGGAAACTAAAGTCTCATTTGTGTTTCCATCTGATCTCATTGTTGACAAGGAGAAGCCACTGAGATGTTAAGATTTCCTTTTGGAGATCTTCTATTTCTCTCCTACGAGACACACATTCTTAAAATAGAGGTGCCAAAAGTGTTCTTTGGAGCAATGCCATAGAAAAACCACTTTTGGATCCCTAATTGATGGAAACAACTTTGTAAGTGGCAACAACATCCATATATACAATATATGTGTGAAAAGCCTTTTAATTGCTCTAGAACTTTTACATTGTGTGGATTTCTTTACAATTCTCAATGAAAGGGAATCAAACAAGGCTACACACTAATTCTCAGCGGAGTAAAATGTATGACAAACAGAACAGAGATGGGCTATCCAAGACATGTCTAGCAGGATGGATAGTAACAAACAGGTGCTACAGCTTTGACTGTTGGTCTATATTGAGGACAGAAATAGAGCTGCACGGGATCAAACCATGAAAAGAAGTGGGTGTGGAAACTGTCTCTTAATTTATTAAATTATGAGTTTTGACAATGAAGAGTCTGAAGACAACAAACTCTAACAGTAGCTCATATAGTCCCATTGTTCCAATTTACTGTGGGAATAACTGTCTATATATAAATAACCAATGTGCCAAAAATATTCACGTGAGCTCACCTTCAGGTTTGCACAAACAGTTTGATATATAAATTTATACATCAACTAGTGTAGCTCCAAAAAATAAATACCATGAAAAAGCTCATTTGTGTTCAGAATTTTAAAAAAGTTAACTCTTATATTTTTTATATTTGTTACATGTAAAGTGACACTTTTGTTTTAATGTTGATATTATTTAAATAATAATTTACTCAAACCCTAAATATATTTCGATTCATTTGAGTCATACTAATCAACATTAAAACAAAAACAGGCTTGAAATGTCACTTTATGAGTAATGAATATAAAATCAAATGTACATTTTTAATAAAATTTTGCCCAACAATGATCTTTTGCACAATACTCAATATTTTTATGTGGCACTGTATATCAACATGTATTATATATTATATATGAGAATTAATACCATGTAAATGTTAAGAGTGCTTCATCAGATGACCTTGGATGTTTAAGTCACTCTAATCTCTTTTTTGGCAAACTTTGATAGTTTGAATTTAGGGGATGTCCCTGCTTAGAATGGTATAGGGGAGCACCCCAGTGTTCACTCATACTCTACACTCTCTGAAAACAATACTGGACTGTCAGTACCTGTTCTGTCTCTGGGGTGAAACCCTACTCCAGACTTTTATTTTATTGTTTAAAACAGTTCAGTTACCAAATCTGCTCTTTTCTGATGAAAAAGTGAATGTAGTGAAACTTAAAAGATATGCTTCTGGATTTTAACGACCATGTTTGGGGGCAGCCGTGGCCTGCTGGTTAGGGATCATGTCCTGTAACCGGAAGGTTTGATCCCTGGACAGGTCAGGATTGAAGCGCATTGAGCATAGCACCTAAGCCAGAATTGTTCCACGGGCACCATGGATAGGGCCGCTCACCGCTTCAGGCACATGTTCTCACAGCCTAGTGAAGTGTGTTGCACTACATGGATGTGTTAAATGTGGAAGTCAAATTCTGTTGTGTGTAATCGCATTGACAAAAGTTGAATCTAAGTCTAAATGTTGGATCTTTAAGAGTACATTTACACTGTTTATACTAAAGAAGTACCTTTTAGCCATGATGATAACATCTTGCCTGCTTAATCAAAGTCAGTGCTTTAAAGCAACATAAATGCAGATTAATATGCCTTCATCTCCTTGATTTTTTATTGATCAGGTGGTACATAATGCTAGAGGCCTGGAGTTCACTGTAAGCCTAGCAGACACTAGTGCACCCAGTTTGTATGGAACATTAATCAGTGTGGATGGCAAAGACCTGTTAAGATCATAAATAGTTCATGTAAAGTTGATATAGTGAATATTATGATGATTGATGATTTTCATTTCTATACACCTGTTCTATAAGCATTTTCCAACTGAAAAGGAAAGGAAATAGTGATTAATGTATATCACACTGTGTGAAGTTTAATGCTTTGGTATACTACACGTGTACATGCTAGTTTGAACTAATTAGTCATTAAGTTTGTTTACATGTAAATATGTGCTCCAATCTGAATGAATTCATTCATTTATTATAGATTATATGTTTATATGCACACTCACACTCACTCACAAAATAACATGCTTTGTGGAGTGCTGGTTCACGTAAATGCTATCATAATGTTGATAAGCAAGAGAGTACTTTCAGAGTGTGAAATGTTAAGGTCTAATACATTTCAAAAAGTCTAAAATGATGGCTCAAAAGAACACACTCCAATGTTAATACAAAAAGTATTAACATCCTGCATTTGCATATTGGCCTTGTTAAATGCCCATAGTGATGTTTACATACACAGAATGTACTCACAGCTTTCAACTGGGAATGTAATATGATAGAGAAGTTTGCATAGCTGTTATTCTTCTCTTACTAGATTACTTATTGAGCAGCCATGGCCTGTCAGTTAGGGATCTTGTGACCGGAAGTTCACCGGTTCAATCCCTGGGCACATCATGACTGAAGTGCAAGGTACCTAACCCCCAACTGTTCCCTGGGCACCATGGATAGGGCTGCCCACCACTATTGTGTGTTTTTTAAAAATTATTATTATAAATTTTAGCCAACTTTCCCAATGTGATAGTCGCCAGTTAACCCAACCCATTAGTGGCTCTCTCCATCACTTTTGCACTGTCCCTGACTCTAGGAGGGTGAAGACAAGCACAAGCCTCCTCCACTGCATGTGATGCAGCCACCGCCTCTTTTCGAACTACCGCTGATACACCATCACTGGGGAACCAACACACTTGGAGGAAAGTGAAGGGTCTCTAGTGTTGAATGGACCAATCAGTAGACACCTGAGCCATCAGACATTGCTATGTGTGAGTGATAGGGAGAGAGAGAACGCCATCTATCCACCCAGAGAGAGCACTGCCAATTTTTGCATGACCGGGATTCAAACTCGCGATCCTCTGGTCATAGTGTCAGCGTCTTAGCCTGCTGAGTCACTCAAGGCCTATTAGTGTGTTAACTGCACAGATGGCTAAAATGCAGAGGTTAAATTTCCCCAATGTGGGACTAATAAGGATTATAAAATAAAACAATAAAGGAAACTTCATATGGATTGGCCTCTAATGGCTTTGCAACGGAAGAGTGTACATGACCGTTTTCTATTCTGATCGAGCTATCAGTTTGATTATTCATGGGAGATTAAGTGGCATGTAAACTTAGCCTCTGTTAAGATAATCAGATGAGTTGCAGAGTAGCAAAGTGCCACCTGCCTAGTCCCTCATTAACATGTTTAATAAAGAACAGTTGGTTTTCTATACATCAATGTGTTCATTTACACCTGTTTAAACCTTTCCTCGTGTCAGCCAGGTGTGTGATATTTCAGTGGCTGATACATTATTGGCTGAAGAAAATTATTGTTATCAGTATCCAATTAATTAATTAATTAATTAATGTCTGTTTTTAGCCAATTTTATTTCTTCTAGATGTCACAGCATTGTCTGCTGGCTACATTGTGATTCCCTGTAGTGGCCACCAATGGCCATAATGTAATGTAAATTGTGTGTATATATATATATATATATATATATATATATATATATATATATATATATATATATATATACACACACACACACACACACACACACACCATATGTTAAAGGACAAGGCTTGCCATAAGCATAGATGTAAGAGATGACTGTCCGTCCTGCTGAAATAATGCATGTCCGTATATGGGCAGCTGCTGGGGATAAATTGTGATTGTGACAGTGCAGGGTGACAGCAGCTGTGTAGTGTGTCAAATTGGGGGTGGGGTGGAAGGGGGCGGAAGGGAGGGAGAAGAGAGGTGATGGGGTGAGGGGAAAAGGGGTGAGAGGATGAGATCTATAGTGAACAGTGTCCAGTTACAAGATGCTTTCCAATCTTAGACACCTGATGGGAGCCTGGGATATGAAGGCCTGTGTCTGGTCCACAAGGAACCCAAGGACAGAACAAGGGTAGTGGCTATTGCCAGAACCAACCAAAAAAGCTCATCCACAGTTTAGCTGCTAGCTACAAAACTAGCTGTAGCTGTTTTAGCATACAGATCCTCCACTTGGGTGTTATCTACAAGAAACAGTAAAATGCTCAAATAAATGTAAACCCACAACTGGACTTAAAGCCTTAGAAGAGCAAAGATAAAAAACGATGATTTGATACATTAATGAGGAACATGTTTCCGGCTATGAAAAAGCACCAACACAAATATGTTCATATTTCTTTTACGTAATGATGCACTGGAGAATTAAGAAAAGCAACAGACTCCAGGCTCTAGGTCTTTCCATCAGCTGGTGCCATGCCTCAGGGCAGCTGACACACAATGGCGATTCTTGAGCAGTGGCCATATCAAAATACACTCTCCCTGAGTCAGACTTTCAGCCGTAGCCTCTGATTAAACTGATGCAGCCAAGTAAAAAAAATAAAATGAACACTGACCAAATGCCCATTTCTCAACAGTGTATACATGTATATGGATGAGACTCCTAAGACTTTTGATCCTGTATGCAGACATGGAGGGAAAGCCGTGTTCTTAAAATAACAGACTCATGGCAAAAGATGGAACTGGGTGACACAGAAAGGCTTCCATTGTGTGACTTTGACATTCCCACTTGGGTTTAACTCATAAAAAGTTGATTATGCCTTTAAAACCCATCACAGGACAAAAGAGCATTACATCATTAGAATGGTTAAGGTCAACAGCTGTCATTCTTTTCAAATACAAGAGAGAGAGTTTGGCTTTACCAGTCATAACTCAGCACTTGATCAATCAAGTGCACCTGAAGTCAAATCACTGGACCTGTAATCAATTTTCTGCCAAAAAGACATTTTTTGTCTTTTTATAGTCCTTTGAATGAAGTCTGATTAATTTGTATTGAAACACTTCTGTTTTAGCCACTCTTAGCTCAACTGAAACATCATTTAAACTTTAAAGCTAAACTCGTGTAGACGTCCTACTTTGATGAGGAGCAAACACAACAACCCAGAAGAAGAAGAAAGGTGTTAAAAAGCGTTTACCTGGTGTGGCAAGGGCCAGCAGGGAGACAAAACAGCAGATTGAGACTAAACCCTTCATGTTGGCTGCCAGGAGAACTCTGATAGCTTCGGTGACTATATATACCATCCACAGAAGGTCAAGGGGCATGCAGCAAAGAGGCTGGGCACCCAGAGGGGACTGCTGGATGGTGAGCATATGTTAGAGTGTGCACAGGGGTTGGTGTACACAGGCGTCATAGCAGGACGACATGCCACCGAGGACTCCACACACTAGAGCAGCTGATTGTTTCTTTTAGCTACTCTTTTACACCTGTGACGCCAAGTCAAAGGTGTATGCTCTCACAACCCCCATCTTGCAAGGTAACCATGATACTTTTTTGAACAGACAGCACTGAGTTAACACATTTAAGAACATAATACCAATATTCCACAGAGAAAAAAAAAACATGATACTGCATATCTTTTTAGTTTCCACCATAAATAATGATTTGTTAATAGTTTTTATTAGTTATATTCAGTCCTCGTTAATCAATGGCAGTTTTAGTGATTGCTGCAGCAGACTGAAGTGACACTAAGTATGCCTGCTTTGTGATAATATGGACTGAAACAGAACAATGCATATGTAACTCTAAACCGAGCCAAAGAGCTTGGACTGTTAAATCACCACAGGCGCCAGGGATGCCTCTATTATTATGGTATTATTAGGACTTGGTCACAAGAAAATCATGTCATTTGTATGCACACATTCTGACCTCATGAATTATCACACAGTAAATCTGCCAGTGTTAAATCAACACTATTAGAGTTAAATTAACACTCAGAGTGTTACTTTTTGACACCCTCAGTGTTAATTTAACTCTAACAGTGTTGATTTATCACTGGCAGATTTACTGTGCACTCAGTCATAGTAAAATAAAAACAGTTTTAAGTAAACATAACAGTCAAACGTATGGTTTACCTACACAAGGCTAATGCAAACCTTTTATTATACAGTTCTTATGATGATGAAAATGACCAGTCATAGAGACAACACTAGAGAAAAATGCAATAAAGGAAAATGATGAAGAAAAACATAAGAGTTCAAAGCTTAAACAGTACTAAACAGAATGTCAAATGTCGTTCACTAACTGCAAGCCATCCAGAACCTTCGTCTACTATGTTTCACATCCAGGCCCTTTATAAAGGCATGTAGTCACAGCGTTTATACGTTCACAAAAGTACAGGGGTTGGACAATGAAACTGAAACACCTGGTTTTAGACCACAATCATTTATTAGTAGGTGTAGGGCCTCCTTTTACGGCCAATACAGCATCAGTTCATCTTGGGAATGACATATACAAGTCCTGCACAGTGGTCAGCACACGAACATCCCTTTCAGGCAGCTTCCTCTTGTGTCCACAGTTAATCCTGTTGGATGTGGTTCGTCCTTCTTGGTGGTATGCTGACATTACCCTGGATACCGTGGCTCTTGATACATCACAAATATTTGCTGTCTTGGTCACAGATGCACCAGCAAGACGTGCAGCAACAATTTGTCCTCTTTTGAACTCTGGTATGTCACCATAATGTTGTGTGGATTGTAATATACTATATAACTGTGCTCTTACCTGCTAACTGAACCTTCACACTCTGCTCTTACTGGTGCAATGTGACATTAATGAAGATTGGCCACCAGACTGGTCCAATTTAGCCATGAAACCTCCCACACTAACATGACAGCTGTTTCACTTTCATTGTCTAACCCCTGTATGTCTTATATATTATTATTGTTCATTAAATATCTATATTTAATATGTAAATAAATGTGTGAAGCACTTGAATGTGACTTGTAACTCAGTCACTTTTAGCAGCACTATTCACAGTCCAACAGCATCTGAAGATTCCTGACAGCAAAGCTTTGTATCAGTAACACTTTGGGCTTAAAATGTTAATGAAGAAGGTTCATCATCTATGTGCAAGTTCACTACACAGGCTTTTGTTTCTTACATTGTGTACGTGTAATGTACTTTACATGAACTTGGGGAAACAGTTCAGATTAAATTACACTCT
>BRDA01007029.1:35146-60554 GCA_036984385.1 Crenuchus spilurus
GGTTTCACAATGACTATGTTTCGAAACGACAGTCCTTAGAAGTCTACGACAACCTGACACTTATCACGACGATTTTCACTGACTAGATTGGCCACCAGACTGGTCCAATTTAGCCATGAAACCTCCCACACTAACATGACAGCTGTTTCACTTTCATTGTCTAACCCCTGTATGTCTTATATATTATTATTGTTCATTAAATATCTATATTTAATATGTAAATAAATGTGTGAAGCACTTGAATGTGACTTGTAACTCAGTCACTTTTAGCAGCACTATTCACAGTCCAACAGCATCTGAAGATTCCTGACAGCAAAGCTTTGTATCAGTAACACTTTGGGCTTAAAATGTTAATGAAGAAGGTTCATCATCTATGTGCAAGTTCACTACACAGGCTTTTGTTTCTTACATTGTGTACGTGTAATGTACTTTACATGAACTTGGGGAAACAGTTCAGATTAAATTTCACTCTGAGAAACCTTTGGTACACTTTTTGCCCTTTTGCATCATATTTTTGCCCTTTTAACACTGATAGTCAAACAAACACTACACAATCACGTCTATGAATAAGACTAATATTCAGTGTAAATATGAGTATTGTGCCTGAGCTCTGGAATTGATCATGTGATCTATCTATCACTGTTAATTGCTAATGTTGTACAATAAGAAAGTATGTTGGAGTAGCTTTTCATTATCTGTAGTGAGCTCGTACATGTGTGATTACACTGTTTGTTCCAGTCCATTACGAGTTAATAAGTCTGTCAGTCAGTCTTTCTCTGACATTTCTCTGGTGATTCTGTAGATAAAATTACTAAAGAATGAGCAGCAGATGAAATTTACTTACACTGTGTATTTAGTAATCAGTGACCAATTGTGTGTGTACAGCACTGAAGAACCCTAAATTCAGTAGAGGATTCTGATTGGACAGTGATTACTTTTCATTCTGTCTAATTCAGCAGTGCTGCTTTATGAAATACAATCATGTGATTTACGTTTTTGTGTTGACTGGTTCACAGCACCACACAGTGGAATACAGTACAGCTGAGCTGATTATGTTTAACACTGTATTGTATTCAAATGTGAACATAAATGTAATTATTAATAAATAATACATAATTTAAAATGTTTTATTAATAATTATTGGTTAATAATATACTAATAATTATTAATAGTTATTATTCATAATAAAATAAAAATGTATATTAATTAGTAATAAAAAGGTTAATTATTACATTTTAATTGAACATTTAATACAACTCAAACACTTTCAGTTCACTGTGTTTTCTAGTTTCCTATTGTTCCTGTTTCTTTTGTGGTTTTGTTGTAAAGCATGTAGCATAAAAGTATCACCCAATTCTGTTTCACCTTGTTAGTCAACTTCACTCCAACTCATTACAACCAATTTTGCACTCATTTTCAGACCATATGGTCAATAGACCTCATTTACATAAAATTATACCTCATTTTTTAGTAAAAAATAAGTCGTTAACATGGGTCAATTTGACCCAAAGAGTTAACTATTAACATTTCAACATAATCAATTCATTCAAAGCCTCCAAACACAGACACAGATTCAAACATCCAACATGTTAACAATTTAGAGCGGCAGGTGAACACTGACTCCTGGTCAAACACCGGTTTACAACCAGAGTGACAGCGGGGATGGCCAATCACTGGTTAACAATAAACGACAGAACAAATTGATAAGCTTGTGGGCCATCTAAAGGGAAACAGACTCAATTTGAGTGGTTTTCCGCTTGGTCCTAATGCTCGACCTGTCTCTATTTAATATAGTGTTTAGTATATTGTTTTTGAACTGTAAAAACTGCAGGGGACCAAAACTGCCTTTTGAAAAAGTGCAGGGGACATGTTCCCCACGCCCTAATTACGTCTGTGTTTCAGATTCTCAATATTCTGTGACACCACACTGCAGCTCAGTTGTGGTGTCAACCACAAGTTGTTGACAGTGGGCTTCTAGTTTTTAGTACAGATGTTTACTCTCCACCAGAAATGTAGCACATATTTCACAAAGGCAATTCAGCAGCTCTTCTTTGTTTGATAGCTTGAAACCATCCATCTTTCTTAGTCACATTCCAGAGGTTTTCAGTGGAGTTCATGTTTGGAGACTGGTTTGGACATTTAGGTTCATATTACTGCTGAATAACATGATTTTTTTGAGAGAGCCTAAAACTTCATGTAGTCAGTAGGTTGAGTTGAATGGTTAAGTTGCTCTGAAAGAGATTTCAAATGTGCACTTTTGTGTTTTCAGAATTAATGATAACTAGAAAACTGTTGCTGAGAGTGACTTTAATCTAATGGCTAGTATAGTGTATCAGAGTTCTTATAATTTTACCTGACTTCTACATTACACACCTTAATGTTCTGGTGAACTGAACTTTATCTGAAACCATGAACAGACTTTTTGCATTCATGCATGTTTCAAGGTCAAGCTGCACTACATTAAACACAACAGTACTGGTCACATCCCAGTGCTGTACCACACCTCACAATAAAATAACCACACAGCAACAATAACTTGTAAAAAACAAAGTACAAACTTTATTATTCTGTCTTTACAAAGGCACAAGCCTCTTTTCCCCAGTTTTTTTTTTCTTAAAAAATGAGAACAAAATATAATAGCTTCTCAACAACCATGGGACTGAGCGCCCCCCAAAAAAAGAGAGAAAAAAAAACAAACAAACACACAAGGAAGGATGTGATAGATGAAGATACGAGGGAAATGGGATGAGACACAAAAAGGATTTTACAGATTACAAAGACGTACAGAAGACGAGATGCGACGGGACAGTGTCTGGGAGGGTTCCACAGCTTGTGGTTTGAACTAATAGAGAGAAGAGCTTCCACTGAGGAGGCATCTCTTTACAAAAACAAGAGATGCTCCTCAAATTTGGGTATAAGTGCTTCAGAATCATAATTCTACACTGCCGGCTAATCCCTCACACACCCATCCCTCTGATGCAGTCCTCTGAAAATATCTGCGAGTAGAATTACAAAAAGATGACAACAACAAAAAAATCTAATCAAGACACCCTGTGGCTTCGGTAGAGGAAATGCTGAGATCTGACAGCCTTCTGAGATTTGATGGATACACAAAAACCGTTGAAGATGAAGAGAAAAGAAAAAAAAAAACCACCACTCTCCTTGGCCCAATTTAAGTGTCCCTCAAAGTAAAAATATATAAGTTCATATATCTGTATATGCATGTATACATATATGTCACTCTCTCAACTCCATTTATTATCGAACTGGCCCATTTTTTGGAAGCCCTGCTTCTCAGTAGTCAACACTGAGAGGGTCCAGAGAGAGCCAGCATGCTGACAGCATTTGATAGATCCTTGAGGACAAACAATCTGTCCAGCAGCAAAGAAATCTCAGTAAAGGGGAAAGAAACAAGCAGATCTGTTACATCCCTGCTTCAAAATCACCAAAAAGAAAAGAAAATGCATTACAGTGGCACCAGGAGAAACAAAACATGGACACATTGCTAGAACTTTCTGGAATGTTTAGAAGCATCATCCAAGTTCACGTCACAGAATTAAATGACGTGTGAGGATGGAGCAGGGAGAATTCAGGAGATTCCACAGCTGGTCAAGCAGGTGTCTGTGCTAGAAAGGAGGAGAGCTCAGACTGCTTCAGTCTAGCAACTTCCAACTCCAGGGCTGGGTTTAAGGCTAGCCTCTGTGCCCCTCTGCACACTGAAGCTGGGTTAAGGCAAACCACAGCCTCTCTCTAGACATCCCTTACTAACATTGGGCAATGAGCCCACAGGGCCAAAGCTCATACAGGGAACAAAGAGCCACAAGATTATTAGTGGCAAGGAGGGCAAAACAAAACATTTAAGCAAACAGACCACTGAGTGCATAGAGTAAATGTGCAGAATGTGAGAAGGCCTACTGAACGTCAGCACATCTATTAACAGCGTAGGCCACAAAGTCAGCTAAATTATGATGCATGCTTTTTTTAATTAAAAAAGGGAGAGCAAGGCCTGATCAATCGGGACAGGTACTCTAAAAGACTACATCAGCAAACTGCCGTCCAGGGGGCTGCATGTTGGTGGGTTAGGACAAACATACTAGTGCTTCCACCACCCTCGAAACAAGACGGCTCCATAGACAGTGTGCTAATACACACGCCTAATAACACAAAACAACAATAAACATTTCTCTTTGCAGGTTCAAGCACCTGCTACTTAGCTTATTCAATATTGGGACACAAACTAGACAAATGATTAGGCCAGCATTAGGAGGCCCAAATAACCAAGCTACAAGGTGGATATGATAAGGGAACCCACCCCAGTGCAGGGAACCCAGCCCAGCTGAGCAACAGTGATGGTAAGTGCAGTTTCACGCTACCTCCAGCAATCAAAGGACAGGCTTTGCTTCATTTACAAAGCAGTGATGGCCTATAAAAACAGAAGATTTCACTGCTATTTAGGGACCTGAGCACCTCAAATGGATATTTCCATGCCGGGGCAACGAGGGCTTAAGTGCATGTCAAAATCGGTCATTTCCTCTAGAGTTTCAAAGCCAGGGGACTGGTCCGTTTGGCTGCTGAAGTCAGGTATGCTCACAGTGGTGCTGTTTTTTTTTTTTTTTTTTTTTTTTAAAGTCTCTCTAGGACAGAAAGAAGACGGATTTACATTTAACAGTGAGAAGTGATTTTTGGGGTTGGGGTTGGTTCCTCCAGTTTTAGGAGTTGTGATGGGACAGAAATTCAGTCAGGCCTGAATCAGAGACTTCTGTCACCTCCACAGGGAGAGTGGTGATTAGAAGGGCAGCAGAGGACAAAAGATCTGTAAGAGTGTTGTCAGAGGCTGATTCCTAGTGTGGTGTTCCATTTCAACATCTCGTACAAGAGCGTGCATCCATAAAGAAAGAAAGAAAAAGCTGTTGAACACAAAGTCTGTTACTAAGTGTGAATGCATTGACAGCATGGGCCAGAGTGATATAGAAGTCTAGTGTATTCCATGACTGTGGAAGTAGGCATTGTGTGTATGTGTGTGCGTGTTACGTTTGTTATTCAGTCTTATTTTTTAGCCATTTTGTTCAATTAACCCTTGACTGAACCTTTTCAGGCCTGTCAGCACTATCCTATTGGTTCTGTATGCCTATATGAGAAAGAGAGAAAGACAGAGAGAGTGATAAGAGTCTGTTCTTCACCCCATTACAGATGGGGAGGACTCGGGGCAGTTAACAGTCCTCAGACTCTTCATTGTCGGAGGCGGTGTCTGAGTCTGCAGTGTCGGTAAGGATGCGACCTGGGGTGACGATGACTGCTCGACGCTGCTCTTCCTCAGGCACGCTCATCTTGTCCTGTGTGCCCTCAATGTGCTGGATGGCCTGGAAAAGGATTCAATGTGACAACAGTATAAGAGAAAATAATCTTTAAGTGTTAAAGAGACGGTTAAACTGCGAGATCAGGTCTCTCAAATGCAAAGTCTGCTCTTACTTCACTACAGCAGGACCTTCCTGGCTACGAAACATTGTATGTGTAAATGTCATGGTTGGGTAAATAATTAAGCCACTTTACCTGCACAATGGTGTCCAGGTTCTGTCGTGATGTGGATGCTGTGTTGATGACGGAGGCTGGGCCCATGGTTACCACGGTTACGTGATGGGGCGGGGGAGGCAACGTGGGGGCAGGCACAATAACAGTGGTGTGATGAGTGGGGGCAGGAGGGGTTGCTGGAGAAAACACCTGATGGAGCAAATATACAGGGGTGGAATTACTACTTCAGCCCCACTCAGTACACTTACATATTACAAAGAACATGTGCAATTCAGAATGAGGAAAATAAAAATGATGGCATTTCATAAGAGGTTGATGAAGAGTACCACTGCCCCGCATGTTACAATGTTCATTCTGCTCCAACACACCCACTTCAGCCCATGAAGGGCTTGTTAATTATTTCATTAGTTGAACTGTCTACAAAACATAAAAAACATCTCGCCTATTAATCAATGTCACTTTAGCATGATACTAGACAGGTAACTTGCTATTTAGTTAACTGCAGTGGTGTTTCCAGACGACTTGTTGTAATCGGGAACACAGAATTTAGTTGTGCCCTTTCTACTGATTGGCAAGCAAATGGGTACAATTGTGTACAATTGTGCATCTAGAAAAATAGCCTGTTAAACACTACATACATAAGTGATTTAACACTAAAGCTGGCATTACTCTGTTATGGATTAATTTTTGTTTATAAGCACTTTGTTGACCAAATATAAACAGAAACTATGATTTTGTCTTTGCATCATCAATTAGTGTTAGCGAGATTACGCTTTAAAATGAGTAGTTTACTGTTATATTGGCAATTTCACAAAGCTCACGTTTGTTTTACTAGCTAGTATAAATAAAGCCTATGTTGACAAAAATTATGCCTTTGCTTATTTAATTTGCATCTTTACTTTAGTGGTCAAATATGTATTTTTGGTAGTATATGCTCTTATAAGTGGTTTAAATCAAAACATATTGCGTCATTAAAAATATGTGCTATCATTACTGTGTCTGCTGTGTGGGAGACTTTCTTTTAAATATGTACAAATATATTACATTTTTGAAAAACAAAACTGCCTCTGACTGAAAGCATTAGCTGCTCAAGCTTTTGGAAAGACACTGTGGCATTATGGGAAATGTAGTGCCCGTTAGCATGTCCTGTAGCTACACTCAGCCATCAAAGATAAAATTGAATTTTTTCCCCTTGTGAATTTAGTGGGGCACAGACACATTTTACTGGAGCATGTGCCCCACTAAACTGGGTCTAATGACATCCCTGGCTAACCATGTGGGGCAGCACTGAGGAAGTGTGATTAGCGCAGTTCTCAGTTCAGGGACTGCAGAATCAAGCAAGTTCAAGTGAAGTACAAGAACTTTGTGATGCAGCTTCAGTACCCATCCTAGCTGGTTGCACCCTGCATGTGAAGGACTTCTCCAATGTTGCTGTACTTCACCGTAACTGCTAGAGCTTCAATACTAGCTACTGAACACTCTCAGCTGGTTAGACAACAGCTGTATCGTCCATCATCCCCTCACTGAACTCATGAACGCTAGCAACTGTACTGTTAAGAATAAAGGAAAGTGTAAACGTGGATGAGGGTGTCTGACCTGTGGGCTCGGGGCAGGACCGGTCTCTCTCTCCAGCTGTTCCTGCTGCTGCTGCAGTCGGAGCAGAGTCTGTGTCTGCACATGTTGCTCCTGAACCTGCTGAGCAATCACCTTCAGCTTCTCTGGATACAGATGGGCATCGAGAGAGCGGATCTGTCACACAAACACACACAATTACTTCGTGCGTGACAGCAGATTGCGTCTCCTAAACAATCTAAATGTTGCACCATCAGGCCAATGTAACATGGTTCCCAAATAACTAATAAAATGGATATTAAAAGCTTATTTTTCTGGTGGTTAATGTTGAGTTTCTGTATTCTGAATGCAGCTAATTTGCACAACCTTTTACTACTAGTGTCATATTCAGGTGAAACAACTCAGGAAGCAACACTGATTGTGAATCAATTTCACCTGCTGTTGTGCAAATGGAACAGACAACAGGTAGAAATGAGAGGCAATTAGCAAGACATCCCCTATACAGGAGTGGTTCTGCAGGTGGTGACCACAGACCTTTTCTCTGTTCTCATCCTTTCTGGCTGATGTTTTGGTCACTTTTGCATTTTGTCAGTTCTCTCACCATAGAGGTAACATGAGGCGATGTCTACAACCCACAGAAGTTGCTCAGGTAGTGCAGCTCATCAAAGATGGCACATCAATGCGAGCTGTGGCAAGTAGGTTTGCGCGTCTGTCAGCACAGTGTACAGAGCATGGAGCAGATACCAGGAGACAGGCCAGTACACCAGGAGACATGGAGGGAGGGCGTAGGAGGGCAACAACCCAGCAGCAGGAGTGCTACCTCCTCCTTTGTGCAAGGAGGAACAGGAGGAGCAGAGCCAGAGCCCTGCAAAATGACCTCCAGCAGCCCACTAATATCCATGTTTCTGCTCAAACTGTCAGAAACAGACTCCATGAGGGTGGTATGAGATTTTGAGTATGATTCCAAATCCAGACCTCCAAGGGGTAATAATTTTGATTTACATGGATCATTTTTATGATATTTTGTTCTTAACGCATTCCACTATGTAATAAATAAATATTTTCAACTGGAATATTTTATTCATTGAGATCTAGAATTATTATTTATTGTTATTTTAGTGTTCCCTTTATTTTTTTTTAGCAGTGTAGTTTGCGCTGCTGGCTTGAGCCTCAGTGCTGCTACACAATTCAGACATAGTCCAGTGTTTTTGTCCTTTGAAGTCACATTTGTTTTGCTCTACAGCACCATCTTGAGGCCTGAATATGCAAATAGCTTATTGCAGCACTCCCTTAATATGCCATTACACTTCCCTTTGCTACAGTACTAAGCTTTAACTGTAATTTGGTGAAAAACATTCACAGTGGATGTAGCTGTTAATAACTAATAATGATTAAACTGATTTATTTTGGTCTTAGCATTAGCACTTTAGCATCTTATTTGACCAACAGAGGATTTTCAGTATCAGGTAACTGATGAATTTATTGAGCGTCACTCTTGAGTAGTTTGAGACTTCTATCGTGGAAATAAAATGTAATAGCACCCCCTGCTGCACTGGAACACTGAATACACAAGAAAATATAAGCAAAGACTGCTCACAGTGGAAGTTTTGACTTTAGACGACCCCTGAAAGTATGTAGAGTTCTGCACTGTGACCCAAATACTCCTCACCTGTTCCTCCAGCATCATGCGCACCGAGCGCTCTTTCTCCAGCTGCTGCCGGAGTTCAATCATCTCTCTTCGCAGGTCCTCCACCTTTTCATCCTCAAGGATATCTGGAGAGCCAATCCCCTCATCTTTCTCCTCTGCACGCCTCCTTTTTGGAGATGAGCCACTGAACTCCTGCAAGGAGGATTAAGGTAAGATAATGCTTTATTAGTCCCACAGTGGGGACATTTAAAGTATCCCAGCAACAAAGGGACAGTGAAGTGAAGATTGATTGACAGACAGACTGAATGACCCTGCAGGACACTGGAGTGATACAGTAGCAACACATACATTTCACAGACGTGCATATATTATACAGAAAAAAGTAGAATTGTAGTAAGTTAGTACAGAATATAACAGAATAAGGAGATTACTGAGGTAATTAAATAAAAAACCTAAATCATGGAATGACCTTCCAATATATATTAGACAGGCCTCATCACTGTCCATTTTTTAAAGCTTTTTAAAGCTCGTCTTAAAACCCATTTTCATTCCTTGGCTTTTAACCCAGTGTGAGACTTATTTTATTAGTATTTTAGTAGTTTTTAATGTTTTTTTTTCTATTTTATTTATTATATTTCTATTACTTTTATTTATGGGTTACATTTTACTGTTTTTTTACTTTGTGTGTTTTTCCCTTGTTTCTTTTTTTGATTGTTTTTTAGATTTTGGTTCCGTTTCCTCTGTACAGCACTTTGGCTCAGCTGACTTGGCTTTTAAAGTGCTATATAAACAAAGTTGAGTTGAGTATTTGATGAGTTGAGTGTGCATTTGTCCATTAAATCTAAAATTATAAACAAAAACAAATTATTAAAAAATTACTTTAATGTTATGACTTACAACAATGAAAACTTTATGCATTAATATTTCAGTACATTGTTTTATTGACTCCAAATAAAATGATCATCTCTAAAGTAGGCATCTCATTTAAAGAAGTGACTCTCGCAGACATCATTACCTTAATGTGAACTACAGAAAAGTAAAAATAAAATAAAAAAGCTGTTAAAGGCAACTAATTTCAGACAGCAGCAGATCGAGTAGAAGACTGATCTTGGATCAGATTCATGTGTACTCATCATCACTAAAACAGATTCTAAATCTAGAGTAATAGTTCCAAATGCAGGAGGCAGTTTTTGGTATTATTTTTAAGCCCACAGTAGGTCCTAAAACATATGGACTAGTCTGTGAGAGCTTGCTTGTGCCCTGAACATGAAGGAGTCAGGCAGCGGAGGGGAGCAGGAGGAGCAGAGAGAATGAGCAGTAACTGAGAACATGGGACAGTTGATTCATTTCATGCTCAATTAAAAAGCACCTTCTTTATGTACCTGTAGATACACAGTCTCCCTACAGTTGCGTGGCTTTCTACTAATTTAATTTACACCACAAAAGTATTTTAAACAGATTATATAAACTGAATTTAAAGTAGAAGCTGAATTCCTTCATGTTTGTCTATTCCCACTGGACCTGCACACAATGATGTCACTGAAAAAGGCTTCCTAGAAAGCAGTCTCACATATCCTGTTTGAAGCAACATGAGCAGGTGTTTGAAGTGCCTCCTCCAGTATTCAGTCAGCCAGTAAAACGGCTTCGTGATATTTGTTTCCATGTCACGGAAGAGATGCGGTCCATATCAAAGATCTGGAAGAGGTTTGGGTGAGTTGAGAGACGTTTTGGTGATGTACAGAAACTAATAGATTATTTAGGTGAATACTGAGGTCTTGTGTTGGCCTCACAACTCCAGAGAAGTGAAGAAACAGAATTTGGATTCCAAACAGGTCTTTGCTCATCGACTACATCCAAGTCCACATACCATTTATTTAAGGGCAGATGTTCCTAAACCTTTCTACAGGTCCTGAAAGTCTGTTGTGTCATTTGAGAGTCTTAGCGGCTAATCCACAAAGCAAAATGTATAAGTTAGCCAGTTAGCTTGAGCTAATGTTGAGAATGATCCAACAGGAATGTCCTGCTGTTCTTTTTCCCTTTGGACAGGTCTGACTTTGGGCTTAAGCTACCTGGTAAAAATGAGAGTTCCTGTTTTGTAGAATACTAACCTGCTCAACTAAACTTTGTGAATTTGTAAACTAGTGCTGGACGCTATAATATAATGTTCTGGCAATAAACATTTAAATATTTTAAATAGTAACATTTCATGTGTTTAGTCTGATGTTTTTAAAAAGATGTTTAAAACTATGACAGTGTTAGAAAATTTAATATTGTGATAATCATCAAGATTGATCAATATAGAAAAATTTATCATGATAACATTTTTGGCCATATTGCCCAGCTCTACTGTAAACACAGTTTCATAATGTGATATGTATGAGATATTTACACATCACCAAGAAAAATGCTACAGTACTGCTTAAGAAAACTCAAACGTCTCCATGCAGTTCCCTCATTTAAAGTTTCTGCTAATGCAAAGGTAGAGATGAAGTTTACCAAAACAAAGACTCACCTGGATGAAGCGCTTGAGTTGTGTGTTCTGCTGCAGTAGCCGTGTCTTCTCCTGCTCCAGAGAGAAGATGTATTCGGCCGTTTGCTGTAAGATGGCAGCCTGGAGGGGGGTAGGATCACATTACAACTCCTCAAATGCCCCAGGATAATAGGAACCATTATGCTTGAGCTTTTAGTGAAATCATAATGGAATGTCTAATCTGATAGATGCTAACACACTAAGTGCCAAAGACAAACACTCTGGCATGTGTAGAGAATAAAAAAGAAAATCTCGCTGCCTAGCAAACATGTGTTTTTTGACAGTACAGGCTGATCACTAAACACAAACTATTTGTCCTAAAATGTTAATTGATACTGCTCCCTCAAACCTTTTCTCTCCAGACCTTGTATAATTAAATGTCTATGAATGATAGCACTTCTGATCTGATTAGAACATGCCAATTAACTCTGGATGACTTTTGTGAGTGGATGTTTACCTGCTGAGGCTCGTCATTATCATTAACACATATCCACACAAATTAACACGTTTGCTTGTCTGGTCGAGCTCAGTTTCACATTTTTCACACAAAGTCATTACAATCATACAAAATCATGACCATGAACATCAGATCAGGCCTGTTGAATGTTCTTGCAATTCAATAACAAAAAATATTAACTTGGTCTTGTTACTGTGGTGGTCCTGAGATCTGTAGGCATGATTTCTGTGATGTGGAGAACAAGAACTAAACGCAGAATTTACGCATAAAAATGTATTTCAGATATAAAATTTTATGCCTCAAAGAAGCATCTCTTCTTCTGCAGACTCTGCTGCTTAATTTTATTGTTACCCGATTTTCTCTGCAGTGGTCAAATCGACCCACACATTTGTTGACTCTCCCTATCACTTGTAATGTCCCTGCCTTTAGGAGGGTGCAGACTCACACGGGTCTCCTCCAATGCATATGAAGTCAAGCTCCGCCTCTTTTTGAACTGCTGTCAGTACATTAATGCCAGGAAGCTAACACGATCTTAGGAAATCCCCAGTTCTGATGGATCACCTGGCAGATGCCCGAGCTAGCCAACATTACTTAGTTGCGCTGGGGAGAGAATGCCCGGAGAGAACACGGACAATTTTGCTCTCTCAGGCCCCAACTGCTGATGGCAAGTAGCACGATTGTGTATGTTGCGCTACTCAGTGCCCATACTTTGCAGATTACTGGTTCAATCTGGTTCATTAAGGGCTTTACTAAAATAACTTCTCATAGTTTAAATTGGATGGTTCAAGTTACAAGTTGCTGTTTTATTTACAGTGAGGAAAATAAGTATTTGAACACCCTGCAAATTTGCAAGTTGTCCCACTTAAAAATCATGGAGGGGTCTAAAATGTTCATCTTAGGTGCATGTCCACTGTGAGAGACATAATATAAAAGAAAAAATCTGGAAATCACAATGTATGATTTTTTAATAATTTATTTGTGTGTTACTGCTGCAAATAAGTATTTGAACACCTGTGAAAATCAATGTTAATATTAGCCTTTGTTTGCAATTACAGAGGTCAAACGTTTCCTGTAGTTTTTCACCAGGTTTGCACACACTGCAGCAGGGATTGTACAAATTCTACTTATATAGCGCCTTTCTAGACACCCAAGGACGCTTTACAATCAACACACTTCATATACACACACTCCTGTGAGAAGCGGCAGCCAGTCGCGCACAGCGTACTCTCAACCGGAAGCGACTGTCCACCTGGAGGACTGTATCGAGCACTAGGGGATCACCCAGAACAGAGTGCCAACCATATCTGGGCATATATACATACATTCATACACACCAGGGTAATTTTAGAGTATCCAATACACCTGATCTCCATGTTTTTGGACTGTGGGAGGAAACCGGAGTCCCCAGAGGAAACCGACACTGACACGGGGAGAACATGGAAACTGCTCAGATGCAGACTCGAACCCAAGAAAGAGGAGCTGAGAGGCGAACGTGCTAACCACTAAGCCACTGTGCCGCCCACTTTGTGGCCCATTCCTCCACATAGATCTTCTCCAGATCAGTCAGGTTTCTGGGCTGTCGATGAGAAACAGAGTTTGAGCTCCCTCCAAAGATTTTCTATAGGGTTTAGGTCTGGAGACTGGCTAGGCCACTCCAGAACCTTGATATGCTTCTTACAGAGCCACTGGTTATCCTGGCTGTGTGCTTTGGGTCATTGTCATGTTGGAAGACCCAGCCACGACCCATCTTCAATGCTCTAACTGAGGTGAGGAATCAGCCCAGAACTACACGGGAGGAGCTGGTCAATGACCTGAAGAGAGCTGGAACTTTTTGGTCTTAATTCCACTTGCCATGTTTGGAGGACGAAGAATGATGAGTACCATCCCAAAAACACCATCCCTACTGTGAAGCATGGGGATGGAAGCATCATGTTTTGGGGGAGTTTTTCTGCACATGGGACAGGACGACTACACTGTATTAAGGAGAGGATGACAGGGGCCATGTATTGCGAGATTTTGGGGAACAACCTCCTTCCCTTTCTTAGGATCATTGATACACCACGAGGTGAGATCTTGCATGGAGCCCCAGTCAGAGGTAGATTACCAGTCATGTTTAGCTTCTTCCATTTTCTAATGATTGATCCAACAGTTCATCTTTTTTCACCAAGCCGCTTGGCAATTGCCCCGTAGCCCTTTTCAGCCTTGTGGAGGTTTACAATCTTGTCTCTGGTGTCTTTGGACAGCTCTTTGGTCTTAGCCATGTTAGTAGTTGGAGTCTCACTGATTGTGTGGGGTGGGCAGGTGTCTTTATGCATCTATCGACCTCAAATTTAATCGACCTCTAATTTAGAATAAGTGGAGTGGAGGTGGACTTTTTAGAGGCGGACTAACTGGTCTTTGAGGGCCAGAATGTTTGCTGATTGGCAGGTGTTCAAATACTTATTTGCAGCAGTAACACACAAATAAATTACTAAATATCATCCATTGTGATTTCCGGATTTTTTCTTTTAGATTATGTCTATCACAGTGAACATGCACCTAAGATGAAAATTTCAGACCCCTCCATGATTACTAAGTGGGAAAACTTGCAAATTCGCAGGGTGTTCAAATACTTATTTTCCTCACTGTATATTTCTAAAATATGTGTGCCCAGAACTTTATCTTCTTTATTTTTGCATTTCACCATTACGGCTTGTGCTAAATGTTATTGTAACAATGTCAAAAGCCCCATTTGCTATTGTTTTTGTCTAGCTGGAGTTGATTATCTATACTTTATTACAGCTGAAACTCAAATTTAAAATCTAAACCATAAATAGGAACAATAAAAAGGGAATTTTGGAAAAATAAAAAGGTTTTAAAAGGATTTAAATTCATAGGAGGCGTCAAAATGTCTTTACAAAATAAAGGCAACACATTGCCTTAAATCAGCCCATTTCAAATATAACAATTACAACACTGTCTTATGCAGATCATCTGATTTAGCCACATTTTGATTACTGTTTATTTTACAGGTGTGGCTCACCTTACTGAGCTTCTCTCCGTCGCTATGTGGTATGAGTGTTTTGAGGGACTGGAAGCCAGCATTAATACTCTGCATGCGCCTGCGCTCATTACTGTTGGCGATCTCCCTGCGAATGCGCCTCTCCTGGTCCCGTGCTGTCTCTGGTGTGAGGGGGATGTTGGCTAAACTGTAGAAAAAGAGACATGATGGTTCAGCCAGTGACATTAATAAAAAAAGGCAAACACCACAACAGAAAAGCACCAAATATAAAAGATTAATGTTTTTTCAGGTATATCACAGTTCAATCTTTATTTGCTAACAGGTCAGTCGCACATAGTATTTGTTCTTTCATGATATCAAACAAAAACAAAAACCTTTCAGTGTGTAAATCATGCAATGCACAAGTTGATGGCAAAAGGGAAAAATGTCTTTCCCAGAAACGCTGGTCCTCAATCACCTGGTGTTACGTTTAAGGTTCCAAAACAGTTTGTCTTCTGAAAACTGTCTGTATGCATTGTAAACACCTGTAAGCATGAAAGGGCAAAAATCTTAAAAATCTTACAAAAACTGTAACTGAAGTTCTTTTATTCTCTTGCATCTCTTTAAAGCACCTCCTTCCTGTACTGGTTCAGCTTCTTCTATACAAATAGGGAACACTGATGGAGATGGGAGGGATTCTCAAAATCCAAGCAGCACAGAAAAAAAACAAAGATTGTATTTTTGGACAATCTACATTGGCCTGTAAACAAAAATCAGCACATTTTGCAGGCACATCTGCTGGCAGCCTGATCACTGTGACTGATCTAACATATTGTTAGAACTCCTCCTAGTTGCAACCTTCTATGAGCAGATGAAGACATAATTGATAAATCCTTTCCTTTCAAGACAACAATTATTTTATCATATTTATGTTTTTTTCCAGATGCAAAACAAAAAGGCAACATAATATAAGTAACATGCTGTCAGCCACCCTGTAATCTAGGTATTGGCAAAACCCCATACCTGTCAACCACTAATAATAAGCCCTACTGCTTATGCAGGAATATGGTCCAGACTCCTGAAACGCTAGTCCAAATTATCAGTGTGCATTAAATATCCATTTAAAAACAGCAATTAAAATGGTTTTAAAGCCTTCATAATGTGAGGAAATGAACTTTAATGCACAAGTGCAGTGGAATTTAAAAATAATAACTGCACTATTTTAACCTATGATGCACTGTAAGTGTATGCATTTTGATAATGCATATAGGAAAGCAGGTATTCACTTATTGCAGAAATTGATTTCTGGCTTGGATACATTCTCCACAAGGAACAACTACATATGTAATAATAATAATAATAATAATAATAATAATAATAATAACCAAAGCTTATTTAGAGAAAAAAACTATATAAAACATTTGTATGGGCTAAATATTTTTCATTACAACGTAAATTCAGCAAAAATAGCAAATGTGCATTAAAATGTAAAGAAGTGTCTCTTAGAGGATGTGTTCACTTATTTTTTTTTTACTTAGGAAAAAAACCCCACAAAACATGTCATTTCAGGGATGTCCGGCTACGATTCTGTGAGAGAACTTATATTCTACGCTATGAGAAAATAACTCCAAATAACTCTTCTAAAACTGATCAGCAGCCCAGTAAACATCATGCTGCTGTCTCTGTGCTTGTACTGTTATGAAAAATCAGTCCTGGGCTAATAAGGTGTACACGTAATCATTATAAAGTGAAAGACACTTCTGATTAGAAACAGGAGGATTTAATTCGGTAAATGTCAATTTTATTTATGTTGACACTGCATTAAACACAGCACAAATGATTACTGCACACGCGGTTGTCAATATTTAAACTCGCCTTGAGAAGAAAGTAAGCTCTCCTTTCAGTTCTACAGAAGACTACATTACCCAGAATGCCCGTGTCTGTCCCCGCCTCCCTCTCGAGAAAGGATTGCAGACGCATTGACGGGCCTTCCACAGCATACACACCCCCTAATTAAAAACCTTTATTAATTTACGCATGTCTTACTCCTTCACTGATTTCTCTCTCGCTTTCGACGACAATTAAATATCAACGGCTGCTGTACGTCTCTTTTGTCGGCAAATAAAACGGAGTACAATCACAAATCCCTGCCTCCGCCATTACAACAATGCGACTCTACAGCTTCCTCTACGCTCGTCCATGCGGCAGCGTGGTGGGCTACGGGAATAAAGACCCAGTCCAAACTGCCAAAATGCTCCAACCTGCCAAAACGTCGACGTATTAGTGACCTCAGACGCGAATTTCACTTAATAGATCGAGAATAGCTGAGCCCGGGCGACTTCTCGGAGTTGTTTATTTGACGAAGTGAGAATTAGACGACGCCAAATCCTCCGTGTAGCACAAGCCACAAGCATGGCCGCACTGCCCACAATAACTTCAGCCCGCTCTCCTAACCCAGCAAACAGCGCGGGCAATGGCGCGCCTGGAGACCTTAACCGTGTTGGAAAACGTGCTTTATTCACTCGTTCGTCACCGTAAAAGCTATTAAAGCAGAAAACGGAGGTCAAACGGGACGAAGTAGCGCTTAAAACGCGCCCATTGAATTGGAATCGCCTCGCTACAGATCAGCGGCGTGGTGTGCAGGGACCCACGTGGTTTGTGTTTGTTAGACACAAAATGGATCGATTTCACCAACATATCTGCAGAGTACGAATAATATGAAATCACACGGATCTCGCTATGACCCTGTTTTTGTCCATTCGCGTCAGAACTGCGTGTTTATTTGGGAATTTACCCGTCTTACTCCAAGGGATCTGCCCGTGTACACAATAACATACAAATCAGACCGAGCATGTTGCCACACTACGGCTACTTGGCGGGTGATATAAGCGCACAGTGTGCGCGGATAATTGAGTCCTTTATTAGTGGAAAAGACGAAATGCATACATACCTACACAAGCCCCCAATGACTTCTTTCTCCGTTTTCCTAAAATGTTGCAATGAGGGCACCTTCTGAGCTGGTACCATGAAATACTCCATGCTTTCCTCTCCAGCTTTGAGTCCTCGATTCGTCTAACACTTTGCTTATTATTGAACAGTTGTTGCCTTGCGCTGTACGACCGTGAATCCCGCAGACGACTGCGCATTTAAATCACACTGATCTGAAGTCTCCTGATTTTGCAGATGGCATATCAATGTAACGTTAGCTGAATGTTAGGAGTTGTAATGTTACTCTACTTCCAGCTGATGGGGTTCCCTCGTAGTGTGGCGCTCTCTCTACCTCCCTCCCCTCTCTCTCTCTCCCTCCTTCTGCATGTACGTGTGTGTGTGTGTTTGCAGCTGATCGGATGTCTTTCAAGGCGGGAAACAGCTGGTAGGAATCACACAGCACTACCAAAAGCCTCCTTCCGCGGAGCAGAGACACTGTAAACAAAGGACTATTTCAGCTTCACGGCTCTTACTCGAGCTAACAGTGACACTTTCAGCTGGTTTATAACCGACAACAGACTGTTTTACCACATCATTCACAACATGTGTGAAGTTATTTGTCTGCTGGCTGTGAAAACAGACATCGTGACTAACATTTAGTGTTGAGGTGTGGACTGTGTTGAGGTGCTGGTCAGAGTGAACACTGGAGATCAGCTGACGGGTTGGCCGGGCTCACAGACACAGCACACAGGGGAGGAGAGACAGGGCTCACAGTCCACTCTGAACACCATTTTGGTTGTGTGAAGGAAGAGGAGTAGTACAAGTTACCTAATCACAGCCTGCTGCCTCGTAGAGGCGACCTTAGCAAGCGGCTCACACACATCAAGATACAAAATGGGAGCGGTCACAGAGAACCCGGAAGTGTGCACTACAGCCGTCGTAATTTCTGCTGGACAAACACGAGAGTCGAGCAGAGGTTCTTATTACACTGTATTTACTGTCTGTGCCTAGTGTTTCACATACAGACCAAATCCCCTCTAAAGTGCAAAACATTTACAAATAAAACAGCGCAAACACATTATTAGAATAACACTTAAAGTAGTTTATGAAGTAGATCACTAATATTAACATAACGTTTAACACGTTTAACGTTTACACACACCGTTGAGTAACAACTTTTTCTTTCTGTGTTCTTTTATGATTTTTATTTTTATTTATATATTTGCTTGCATATTTAGCCTATCATTTTAATATTAATCGTTATTTAATTGTTTGAAACAGGCTCGGATGGTTACAATAGAAAAACGAGAAGCTGAACTAATGTTCAAACACCATGAACTTGCAAGCAAGACAGCAGAACTGTAATGTACTGCAATATCAGTGCATTCTCAAAGTTGTTTCAGGCTGAAATTTGTAAACAAACAAACAAACAAAAAACAAGCAGCAGTAATAATAATAATAATAATAATAATAATAATAATAATAATAATAATTTATTCATAATTATAATGCTCTGTTCGCTATTAATTGCAAAACACGTAATTTCCCCGAATACTACCTTATTATCATTACTAATGTTTATGTTAATAAGTGGATTGTTACATAATAACAGCTGGTATTAATAACAATAGCACAAAAGTCTACTGTTTGGCATCTTGTCTTATACATCAGACGTATTCTTCTCCAGAATGAGCAGAAATAAACTGAAAAAGAAAACTAACAAATTAATAAATGTGTCTGTTTTAAATTAATTTCAGCCTGAACACAATTTAAACTTTATCTTGAACAAGCTTGTGACATATAAGTTTAAACCTATTTAAACTCATTCTTCATCTTAACACGCATTATTGCAGCACTTCAAGGAGAGTTTAGTCTTAAATCTATTTTTTGTATAAAGACGTTTCCCAGAACAGCAAAAAGTCCAGATTCCGGTTTTCAGAAAAATATCTTTCAGAAAAAAATACTTTCACTGCAAGCTCTGCAAATTACACCAGAAAGACCTGAATGATTGACAATGGAAAAATACACATCCTTCAGCTGTTAGAAATGTTTTGATACACTGACTGAGACTTGTTAATGTCGAGGCAACTGTAAATGGACTTTGGGAAGCTGCCCTCTAGTGGCCGAGATTGTTTACATTAAGCTTCCTTTACAGTTTAGTTAGTCTCAGGTCAACCTGCAATCAAAATGCATAATACAATAATGCAGCACATTAAGTACAATTCATTATGTTAAAACATTACTATTGCCGGCATGTTTAAGGTCCTCTGAGTATTGATTGTATGACCACCAGAGGGTGGAGAAAAATAACATGAAGGAATAATATCATGTTTCCCATCAACCTCACGTATCATCAAGTGAAACAGTAAGAAACCTCCAGTGTCATGGTTGTTTAACATGAAGATACATCATTTAAACATGCAGACGCCTTACAGCTCTCTATATAAACCATCCTGTGTCAGATCCATACTTTTAACTGCACTTTAGTCAAGTAAACATTCATTAGGAGCCTGCAAACTTAGCCTAATGCTGAATCCATGCAAAAAATCTTAATAGCAGACCACTTCATGTGGTTATATGTTCTGTCTGCTGTATAAGCTACACGACAACCCATACTAACTTATCTGAAGTACGAATGAGTGTGAACAGGTAGAATAATGCGAATCTAAACGTGGAAAAACACATTTTCAGACATGATTTCTACTGAACACTTGGCCAAAGACGTAAGCATCTAAGCTGAGTATGGTCATGCTGAGGGAGGGATTGAAATAAGGATGTTTGGAGAGGAGCCGAGCACTGCCTATGATAGATGGGCGGAGCAGCAGGCATGCGCTGAGCTGGCAACTCCAGGGCTGGTTGCGTTGTTTTCTTCCGCACCCGTATTCCGGCAGAAAAACACCCTCCTGCGTCCGGATTGGCTGGTCCTCAGCTCGGCTCGCGCGCATCACCAGGAGCGACCAATAGCGGAGTTCTGTGAGTCGTCGCCGCCAGCCAATCGCAACGCTGGACGCGAAGAACACTTAGCCAATCGCTACGCGGGAGGCAGGGTTCGTCGGAATACGGGTGGGGGAAAAACATAACGCGGGCTAGTCCCCCTCCGCCCGAGGAGAGGGAAACACGGACTGGCTCGAGTCCGGGTGCTGTCTGCCTTCTGACGGACCACCGTATACCGCTCGCGTGTCCCCGAGGCGAGGAGCCGAGCACGGGGAAGTCACCCAAAGAAAACGAAGCTAAAGGAGACATCATCCGGACACGAAGCTAGGAGACCCCCCTTCTTCCTCCTCCTCCTCTTCGCGACAGCTCTTCTTTCTATCGCGCCCCCTCCCCTCAAGAGGACGACCACCCATAGAAAAGCCCGATAAGCGATGCACAGTTTCTTAAAACGACGTTTTGTTTTTGTATGACGTTGTGTCACGGTTTACTCAGAAGACTACGGACACTTAAAGTGTTCACACGAGCAGGACAAACCACAACAACACTATCTACACCGGCTCTCGGCGTCTTTTTCGCGTGTAAACGCGTCAGTGACAGTTTTCTCTTTCTCGTCACTCCTCTTGATTCATAACGACAATGGTCTGACAGTGGACCGCTACACACACCACACACACACTATAGACACGGCTACGTGTGTGAGCTAAGGCTGACAGTGTTAGGACACTGGGCCTCCATTAAAAAGGACATTGTTTTGCTACACAGACGGTGGAAACGCGGTGAGCGGAAAGTTTCTGGAGGACAGGAGTGATATCCTCGGATTTCTTCAAAGGTAAGGACTCGCACATCACACCGGTCTTACATCACTCTCCGGCGGAGGCAGCGGATCACTGTCCGCCTGTCACAGTCGGTACGACGTGACTGTCTGCCGTTCTGCTCACATCTCTCACACGGTCAGCTGTGGAAGCTCAAAATGACCTATTTTCTCCAAATCCAAACGCTCTGGTGTTGGGTTTGACTCTCACAGTCGTGACGTCAGGTCTTAATGGTCTTGCTGGTCAGTGATGTTCTGTGGTCCATACATGTTTACTGTACATTATCATGACTGTTCCTGTTTAAATGCAGCTCATAGGTCAGCTCTACAGTGCCACATCAGAAACAATCTGCTGAGAAAGTTGACTGATTTTCACCTGTTTTATATTCAAAGTGACATTTCAAGTCTTTTTTTTCTTCTTTAATGGTCACTGGTTTAACTTACAGCTCATGAAAATCACAGATCCTTTATCTCAGATGACATAAACAACCATTTTCATTATCATTTTTTGGAGATGCCCTCTCTTCCCAATGACCCAAATGAACTTTGTAAGACTCACAAGGCTCAGTACTGAAAGATACCACTCTATTGCTGCACTGTCACCGTTATTATCTCGACATTGATGATGTGCAGTGGATGAAAAGCTGTTTTCCTCTAATTAGGCAATTCCAGTGGCCCTGTGCTTAATTGTGAGTGCATTGAGATTGGGTCTTGGAACAGAGCCTGTCCTCATTGGCGGCCACACATGGCTCTATTGATACAGAGGCTGCCTGCCAGGAGGTAGTTAACAAGCTGCGAGAGGGAATCTGAAATTAAAGCACAAAATGCACACACACACTTACACACACACACACACTTACACACACTCATGTTTGCATCAGATGAACTGTTTCTATGTACTAACCACATGTAACATCATGTTTACCTTAAAGTTGGATGAAGGCTTGAAGGTCAAGTCATAAAGGTGGTGCATCTTCACAGTCCAGTGAGGTGCTTAGTCAAGAACTTATAATACGGAGAAGCCAGCACTTGTTGGCTGGAGACCATGGTTTTATATATATAGGCCGGTGATTATTCAAGGCTAAAACTGACCTGCTCCACGCAGGTAACATACAGTCTCTACTGTCTGGATATACTGTCCTGTGTGTGTTTGCATGTAAGTGCTGATGTTTTGTTCCTCGTATTATTTCTCCGCCTCCATGCTTGAGCATATGTGGTTTCTCAGCTCGGGTGCTGTCTGTCTTCTGATGTCAGCTGATGCATACACAGACGCCTCTTCGCTCCACATTGTGAATAAGAACGGGTAAGAATTGGTTTTCACGCTCAGATAACACAAACTGCAGTCATCAAAGGCAGCGATGAAAGTTTGAGAAATTTGAGACATTCAGCAACACCAAGAACTTGGAGGGCCCAGTAAGGGGCCTGGCTTGTGGATCATGTTGAGAAAGCCAGGCCAAAGCAGACCCACCCTGAAGAACTGCCTCGGAATAAATGCCCATTAGGCAGTCTGCTGCTTAATGGGTGAAAAGGGGCCCCAAATCTGGTCACAGCTCATATGGAGGGGTTGTTGGAGAGCAGAAAGACGAGGCTGAAGCGTTCTCATCGACACATTTTCACTGTTAAATACAGCTGTGTGGTTGTGTCTGTTAACTTACACAAGCTTTTTTTCCTGGAAGACAACACCTCCGGCATGGAGAATTAGCTGCCTGTAAGGCCTGAGCAGATAAATGATTGTCTCAGTGGGGTTCCATTGCTGCGCTGGATTACAGTAAGACAGAAATGCATCCTAGCAGCAGGGAATAGAGGGTTTCAAGCAGTCATTGAATTGGAGCACCGCAGAGGAGAGACATGACATTTCCACTAATATCAAGGTGAACGATGTTAAATTGTGCCATTTTCATGAGTTTGAAATTGCCAGCCTTCCCACGCACCTTCTCAGAACTCAGTATCGGTACACGGATCGCTTTTTCAATATGTCAAACACTTACGAATATGATCTGCGCTCAAAATATATATGCAAGATTGTATCTGCTGTACTGTCAGTGGCCCATATTTATCAAACACAACAGTAACAACAGTGATCCAGTGTCTAGTTCTAGTCAGTGTTACATAAAAGGCATGGAGATGACCCCAGATCAGTGTTCCTATCCTGAGAATAAATATGGGCTAATATTACACTGTAAAAAGAGATGTGTTGACACATTGAGTCTCTAATTGTGTTCAATGGGAGACAACAGATGTCAGTTGTGTAACATGAATTGTGTTTAAATGTTGGTACTGAAACAGATAAGACAAATAGGTAACAGATAAGTGTGTTATTTTTGACACATCACTGTTTAGAGTCTTATTCGGGGCCACTGTGACACACTCAAACAAGGTTTGTGATGTTTATAGACTTCTGAAAATATAAAAACGTATGGCCGTGTTTGCAAATTGTGACTGAACTACCTGTGAGTATGTCTGACTTTTTAAGGAATGATCCAGTGTATAGTATTTACTCAGTTGTGACCGTTGTGACGTTGTGCTCCCCCATGGTGAACGTTGCACGGAGCGGAGTCCCCCGCAGGGAACATTATTTATTTATTTATTTGTTTATTTTGGTATGGCAGTAAAGATATAGGCATGGTAGGCCACCAACATTCATACTTTTAGTTTTAGCTTAAGAGCTACTGCAGTAAGAAAGTTTTGGTACATCTGCTTATCGCAGTGTTATGTGTTGTGCGACTGTATCGACTCTCAAACACAACATAGAATTTTAATTAGCAGTTCGCATGAAATGATTTGTGGCACACTGTGGTTCGCTTTCTGTGTTTACAGCCACAAGTACTAGATAGCAGCTTTGTAATCTATCATCAGCCATTAGGCTTCAGCTCCATCAAATACTTGTGCATCTCAAAAATGTATATTATGAAAAAGTTTGTTTTGTGTTCAATTAAATGTAATTAAAAAGGTAAATTGACATGTAGTTTATATTAAACAAATATATATTCAAGCTTTTTTTGTTTTTATAATGTTGTTTGAATCATAACTTACTCAAAATAATATATACATCATAATCTGAGATGCCTGACTTTCCTGAGCTGTTATATGTTATACTGATGAACATTAAAGCACAAAAGGCTTGAAATGCTACTTTACATGTAATGAATATAAAATATGACAGTTTAACATTTTGAATTAAATGATGCACAATGATCTTTTTCACCGTATTCTAATTGTTTGATGTGGCACAGAGTAATGATGTTAGCAGTAATACTTCCACCGGTTCTCCTAAAATTAGACTAAAATTCACAATGAGTTGTCTTGTTTATGGTATCAGAGTATATTAGAAATTATGGAAGCATAACCCCTTTATCATAAGACACACTGTATGTCCAGGTTCTTGCCAATACAGCCAATACAGCACAGGTACACTGCTGAGTGCGTCTGGACAGGCTGTATCAATTCTGAAATATTCATATTCCAATCCTAACATTTCATTTCAGTTTGGTTTGAACCAAAATAGCAGGTGTGAAATGGGCCACGAACCATGGTCCGCACCAAATGAGCAAAATTTGGTCTGACTACAAGAGATTGTGTCTGTCCGGATCTACTGAAAAATGGTTCGTGTGCAGTGTGAAAACACTTTTCTAGAAGGTTTGGACTTTCAGAGCAAATACAGGAAGTTGACGCAGGCGGTAACAACATTCAACAACAATAACAGAAGTAAAATTAAAAAAAAAAATCTTATTTTTGAGAGGATGAGAGAGAAAGGAGATGACAGAGCAACCTAAACTAAACTAAAGAAACTGTGGCAGCAGAATATAAAAGTATATAAAAGAAGTATGTTAAGCGTCAGACGCATGTCCTACTACAAACCCATCAGTGTCGAGTGTGGGAAGACGCACAGCACGTAAGTGATGACGACATGGTGTGGGCGTGTCATAATAAAAGTCTTTGGTGCGCTCGCAAAAATGCAGTGAAAACAAACCTAACCGGACCAAATATATACAAACCGGATTCCAAAAAAGTTGGGACAC
>BRDA01007029.1:60654-101869 GCA_036984385.1 Crenuchus spilurus
ATATATATATATATAATATTAAGTATATGTCTTACTAGTTCCACAGTGGGGAAATGTGACCTCTGCTTTTTACCCACCCATTCAGTGAAACACATACTAGTGTTGGTCAGCTAAATCCACGGCACCCGGGGAGCAATTGTGTGTTAGATGTCTTTAGTCATGACCTGCCTGGGGATTGAACTGGTGACAAGACCCGATCCTTACCACCAAGCCACAGCTGCCCCAATTTATCAGTATATATGTTATACTGATAAGGTATAAGATGCAAGAATAAGCCAAAAGTTGTAAAAAATCTGGCTATAATTTGTATTTTACATTTTGGGCTGTCAATTTATTACAAATAAACAAAACAAATTATATTCTCATTTTGATCAAAATCAAATGTTTTTAAATAATGTATCTATCAGTGTACCATAATATATCTTGTCTTGTACTACAGTATAGGTCCTGCACTACTATATGTTTATTATATGAATCTAATGTCTTGTGTTATGTGTTACACCTGGTCCTGGAGGAACGCTGTTTCGTTTCATTATGTACTGTTCTGTATATAATTGAAATGACAGTTAAACGAACTTGAACTTGAAATGCTCAGAAAAGCATATTCTGACATATTGTGATGTATTTGATCACAATCAGTGTCGTGTCTAGAATAGAAAGCCAGGTGGTGTGCAATAAATTCTGTGGACAACATCCCATTGTCAGTGAAACTACACACAAATCTACTTGCTCAATTAATTCAACCACAAATGCACTTCATCAATGAAATTCCAAAAAACATAATCAGGTGTGCCAAATTTGGCATCCCCAACGTGAGATGCATCCCCTGTCGGGAGACTTACTTAACAGTGGTATTTCGTTGCCTTTACTTTGTTTATTGTGACCAAAGGAGCTTAAATACAATCCATTCCAGTCATGAATAAAGTAAATAAAGCTTTTACTGAGGTAAGATGAATGTCTCTGTGTTATCTAACTGTTAACTTTGATTACATTTTCAACAAAATTTATTAGATTGCCTCACTAGCAGTGACTAAGAGTTACTGTGATGTTTTTGAGTGACAAACTGCATAGCAACACTGATACCATAAACCAGGGGTGTCAAACTCCAGTCCTGGAGGGCCGATGTCCAGCACAGTTTGGCAATTTCTCTGCTCTGACACTACAATTAAACCTGAAAATTACCTGCTGACTTGAATCAGGTGTGTTTGATCAGGAAGATCACCAAACTGTGGAGGAATCTGGCCCTCCAGGACTGGAGTTTGACACCCCTGCCATAAACGATATTCACATATGCTCAAGTATGCAAATCTTAAATTTTTTATTGGCTGCATTGGCCAGCATTAACATACCCTGCAGCTCATTATTGAAAGCGTGTTGAACAAGCACAAACTGTTTTCTCCTGCTCACTTGCTTAAACGGAAGCTGATGGGCCGGCCCCATACCGACTAACTAAATGAAGACTGCTGAAAGTACTGACCTTACACAGCACATACAGTAATATTTTAAATGTATAGGGAACTACTGCCATTTTCATGTCAAATACACAACAATGTTAGAAAATAATATTTAAATAAAATCATTTTAAACTAAATTATTGATTATGTCACACATTGCTCCACAGTGACATCTGGTGGGGCCGGACAACACCTGTCCCTGATGTAGAGACGTCCCGGATCACAATAACGCTGAATATGATCATATTGCACAGTTCTAATATAGGCTGCATTTAACTGTAAGATTCAAATGTATCACATTTCTTTTTAAGCCATGACATGTTAGTATGGCCTAGTAAGACCAGTGTGCATGACTGAATACTTAGGAGGTCATAGCAAGATCTCTCCATCTTATCTCAGTTGCAGTATAGGCTTTGTGAGTTTTGCAGAATTGGCATTTATGAGTTTGACAGTGGGTGCTGAGGTTACTTTGGAGGCCCAGATGTTCCATTACAACTTCCCCTGTAGTCCCCTGCACACCACCCCATCCTTGCCCACCCTGAGCTCCATCATCCAGCTGCTGTGGCGTATGTTTACCCTGCTGTGGAGAAGAGCGAAAGAGGGGCCCAAAGGGGGCGGAGGGTTGTGAAGGGACAATGCGGCCTTTCAAAGACTTGTGACCCTATGGCAGAGTGAGGAAGTCCTCATGGGGCAGGGCGACACTCTCTCCCCAAACTTCACATGCACCCGCCACCCTGCTTCTCTGGCCCTCGGAGCAAGGCTCTCTCTTCAGGAGTTCCATCATTCTCACCACACGGAACACTAGGCTGTGTGTTCTGAGGAGGCCATCACAAGTCTCTTAGTCACTGGAGCTACAGAGGTATCCTGAGGTGAATAAACAAAGCATCAAATGTCTTCATAAACCAAAAGCACAGCAGACATAGCACAATGGAACAAGACAAACATGGATTGATTTAAAGGGAAACTGATAAGACAAATGAAACTTTGAACAAAAGAGATTGTGGTCATTTTTTGTAATGCTAAAAGCCAGTTTATACTCCAGGCCGTGTGCTGAGTGACAAAAAATATCATAAAAGTGAATCTGTTAGTCACTAGGGTGATATGGACACTGTCGCGTAGATCAAAAAATATAAAGCGTTCAAACGTGATTGATAGAATCTCAATGTTCTACGTTCTGGATTGTTGCTGTAACGATGGTGTATGGCTGTGTTTGGCCAAAGTTATCTAAACATGAATGGATATGAGGAGAGACTTGCTGAGTTGCTCAGAAAATTTCCACATTTATATGACTGTACCCAAGGGAATCAGAGTGATCAGCAGAAATGGATTCATTTGTGAGATCTATTGATTCTGCAAAATTAGTAACAAAACTATTTCATATAGTAAGTTAGGAGTGAATGCCTGTATTTTAATAAGTTAGTTTGACATCATTAGGTTTAATAACATGAGCTTAACAGATTATTCTTTTATGTTTGTATATGTTAGAAATAATACATAAAACAATAATATATTAGTATGTATGAAGATACAAGTATGTTACATTACAGAAAAAAGGTGTAAAATGAATTATGTAAGTCACCTGGATGTTTTGTGGATTTAATGTGAGTGTCAGTGGCACAACACAAGCTAACAACACAAGCTAACACAAAAACAGCACAAGCTGACAAACACAAGCTAACAAATACAACACAAGCTAACACAACACAAACACACAACACACAGTAGCAAACACAACACAAACTAACACAAACACAACACAAGCTAACACAAATACAGCACAAGCTGACAAACACAACACAAGCTAACACAACACAAACACACAACACACAGTAGCAAGCACAACACAAATCAACACAAGCTAACAAACATGACAATCTCACACAAGCTGACAAAAACCCAGCACAAGCTAACACACACTACACAAACTAACAAACACTACACAAGCTAATACAAACACAGCACAAGCTGACAAACACAACACAAGCTAACAAATACAACACAAGCTAACACACATCACACGGTAACCAACACAAACTAACACAAACACAATACAAGCTAACACAAACAAAGCATATGCTAAGACACACAACAAAAGGTAACAACCACAAGACAAGCTAACACAAACACAACACAATGTAACACAAACACAACACAAGCTAACACAAACACAAAGCTAAGTGGCTGTATTTTGGCTTCATCGTGACAAGTGTAGTTTTGTAAAGGTTGTGGTTGTAGTTTGTTGCCTTCTTCCATTTCACCACCAAACTGTAACTGCTGGTGAATCTGTCCAAAATTAAACTAACTTTACTGCCATAAAGTTACATCCTGGTTCCTGTCCACGGTTGGGTACTAGAAAAAGGAAACAGTGTCTTTAAAACATTATTGTTCAGTATAAATAATGAAGTCTTTTTACTTATTTTCACTCTGCAGCCGAAATTTTTCGGCCAAAAAAATTGCATAAACAACATTTTGGTTGAACAATGTTTTGCTGAATTCTACTGTGTTAATGATCAAACAGAAATTAACAGTGCTATGAGACATGGGATTTAATATGAAAGAAATAGCAGGTGATTTGTCTTGCAAATTGTTTTTGTTATATTTCTTGAAATACGCTTTACATTTCTATAGCAATCAGCAATAAAATGCTCTAGCAACATATACAGGTAGTCCTCGATTTACGACGTTGATTCTTTCCTACGTCGCGTTGTAAACCGAATTTCGTGTAAGTTGGAACATACAATCAATCCATCAAATCAATCAATCAAATTTTATTTATAAAACGTTTTTAACAACTGATGTCACAAAGCAGCTTTACAGGGTTAGTAATAACAGACATCAAATCATTAATCCCTAATCCCCGGTGAGCAAGCCAACGGCGACAGTGGCAAGGAAAACCTTGGGAGGAACCAGACTCACATCGGGGACCCATCCTCCTCTGGTCTGCTAATTCTAAGAACATACGTACATACTGTACATAAATAACATACTGTAAGCACTTATCCTATCCTAACAACTATCCTAACACAGTAATTATCAAAAAACATATAAAATACGTTTAATAATGAAATAAAACAGCCGCGTAACCATATATTCTTCCACCACGCACACCAAACATGAAACATGGCTTTATACAGTAAATGGGAGATGTGTTGTAACCACGAAGCATCGTAATTCGGGGACGATGTAACCCTGGGACTACCTGTAATTAAGTTGTAAGTCCACAGGACTGTAAAATTCCAGTCCAATCATTTGACTTGCACTGAACAAAAAGATTGAATGGCTTTCCTGCTTGTCAACCCCACCTGCACATGATCTACACACACACAGACAAAAACACCACTGAAAGGTGGAAGAATGGCAGAGGACGTTACAAGCACTCATATGTAATCTGCATGTCTACATGATTGGCAATTACAATTTGAGGTGTTTTCTTACATGTGAATGAGACATGAGGTAAGTGGGCAGTGATGTAAATGCTCTCACTAACACTCTCTCTGTGTAGTCTAGCCATGCTAGTTTGTGCATTTTAGGGGAGTGGCTTTAGAAGGAAGGATGAGAGTAGGGGATTTTTTTAAAAACTAGTTTATACTTACTAGTTTCCAGAAAATCACCTACTCTACCTATGTGTCACCTAAAGTTGTGATAAAAGTTAAACAAACTTTAATTTAGCTTATTTATCTCAAACAGTGACCATTAATGAATGTAAACCAACAGCAACTGTACCCAAAACTGTGTGACTGCTGTGTGTTTTTTAGCTGTCACAAGACTATGCCTACAGCACTGCAACGTCTATGAACTGGACACTTGTCATTTATATGGTCATCTATATATAATAATATATGTCACTGATGTTACTAATAATATATTAACACTATACAGGTACACACTCATTCTGCAAGAACACATTAATAAATTAGCGTTAGCCACCATGATAAATAATCAGACATTCCTTTTACTGAGACACCTCTATAAATAATTTTTTTTAATTTTTCACAACTAATGACAGCTTGTCTATTTGTGTTTGTCATGAGCTGGACCACAGTATTTGACTATTTAGGTATTCATCTGTTGGGGAGATTTTTTTTTTTTTAATTTTAAGATTTTATTATTTTTGGCTAAATACAGGAGCCATGTCAGGTTTATGTGTAGTTTAATGTTTGTATATATTTCCTTATACCATCTTAGACTACTGGAGGACTAGCTGCATTAGGTGATGGATCACAAAGGGTTGCATGATAGGAAGTATCTCACGGTGACAGCGAAATATGGCTTGTACCATAAACACTACACAAAATGGCAATACAGAATGCTGTAAAGTTGCTGGATGTGCTTGATCATTACAATGCGGTTTCATGTTTGGTCATTGATCACTTGCACCGTTTCACCACATAAAGCAGCTTGGCTGTAAATCTGTAATGGTAGCCAATCGACCCACCCATCTGCTACGATTCTCCCAATCACATGTAATGTCTGACTCAAGGAGGGTGATGACTACCACATGCCTCCTCTGATTTTCCAACTGCTGCTGATATATTGTCACTGGGCAGCAAATGTGTTCAGAGGAAAGCGCAGGATCCCCAGCTCTGATGGATTGACTGACAGATGCCTGAGCCAGTGGACATTGCATGGTAGTAGTGATGTGGAGAGAGCACCATCTACCCACCCAGGGAAAGCACGGCCAATTTTGCTCTCTCAGTCCCCAGCTGTCGATGACAGGCAGCTTGAACAGGATTTGAACTTTGATCATAGTGTCAGCACCTTAGTCCACTGAGCCACCCTAAAAAACTGAATATTTGAATATTCTGTAGAAGCTCTGGAAGCCAAAAACTCAGTCCTAGACATATAATGGTGAAATCAATTGGAAGTGGAAAATAATTGCAGGTTGATTAAATAACAGAAGTTATTTCAAGTCATTGCAGTAATGTTCCTTTTATTCTTTTGAGGAGAAATGATTCCACTAATGTTCAGATTCTGAATGATTTGTTGATATTCCACTTAAAAGAAACATGCTCAGTAGAGAAATATCATTTGAGAAAAGGTTGATTAAGAAGGCTGGCTAAACTGTGGCGTTCCTGAGTTCTCTTAGGTATAGTGTGTGCCACGGGGTTGGACATTAAAGGTTTGGGTAAGCTAATTAAACAAGGGAAGAGATGATTTATTGCAGCTGTCCTCAGGCATGGAGCAGTAATAGTTTGCACATGGACCCCATAACCCTTGTGAGAAGGCCTTTTGTTTTTGGCCCCTTTGGAGTCTTTCCTGGCTGAAGCTGTGTGGTTGTGGGGTGCTTACAAAGAGCAGTGCAATAAGGGGGGGATTTCCTTACTGCATCAGGAATTGTGGTGGAGGGGTCACTTTTTGGATCAACAGACCAACAATAAAAATGACATTCATGCCTGGGTCAATATCATCTCAGGCAAAGGGTGCTACTTTAAGAGGGAGATAAGAGATAAGACTGAGTTACAGTACATCACAAGTCCAACCAGGTTTCAGATTGTGAAAGAATATTAAAGATGTAGAGATAGTAGTGGAGAGGGAACATCTGATATGAATGAGTATCTTGTTTCTTATTGATCCATACATACAGAACCGTAACATAAAACTTTGAATGAAGTGTGTTTTATTAATGTAATAGCGTTTCTTCTAGGGATGCACCAAACATTTTTGGCAGAAACCCAATAAAATGAAAAAAATTGCGGAATACTGAACACAGTTCATCATTTATATAAATTATTATGAAATTAGTAGCTAAACTATTTTCCAAAATAAGTCTTGTAGTTTGTCAGGAATTAATATCTGTTAGTTTAATAATTAGGTTTGACATCATTAGGTTTAATAACATGAGTTTAATGGATTATTTTGTTATATTTGTATATAAAACAAATGTTAGGAAAAAAAATATATGAACATGTATGAAGATGCATGTTATATTATTACTGATATTTATACATGAAACAAAATGATGAAAATGGCTAAAATGAATGATGTAAGTCACATGGATGTGGTTAATTTTAATTGATTATTCTTTTTATATTTTTATATTAAACAAAAATTACAGAAGTCAATAATATATGAATATGTATGAATATGCATGTGTTACATTATTACTGATATTTAATCAAAAACATGAAACAGAATGAAAAAAATGAATGAACGTAAGTCACATGAATGTTTTCTGTGTTTAATTTGTGTGTTATTCGCTACAGATGACTGAAACTCATTTCTTCTGGTAATTATAAGTGCTGGTAATTAAGCCAAACTGTAAATGTGCTGGTGAATCTGTGTTTTGTTAACTGGTGAGTTCTGAAGGTTTAACAAGTGTTTAATATTAAACTAACTTGACCTCACTAAAGTTACACTCTGCTCACGTTACGTTCTGCTATTGCTCATTAAAAATGACAGTTTGGTATAAATTATTCAGGCTTTTCACACACCGAAGTGTTTGTTTTTGCCATTTTTGACCAAATAATAATATTCATTGTACCCCAAATTTCTTCATATTTACATTTCAGACAAACAAATGTTGCTTAAACAAAATTAATACGGGTCATTTTTAATGGGTCCTCTTTTTAGAGAGGTACTAAACTGGTATTGTACCAGTATCAACATTAACACCACGCACAAAGTGAATAACATTGATTATCTTGTAATTGTGCGTGTGAAAATATATTACTGTACATGAACACTCAGTTTTCATAGACAATGTGTTGGATGCTGCAGAATAACATGCAAGGATTCAGACCATTAAACACTTGGACAAGGGCCAAATATTAATGACCAGATGACTGGGCTGGAACTTCTCTGAAGTGTCAAAGGCATGTGATCCCAGTTAAGCAGTGGTCACTACCTACTGACAGTGGCCTCCAAGTTCCAGATCTCAATTGGATTGAGCAACTGTGGGATGTGCTGCATTAACAAATTCAAGAGTGGCTGCTCTTGAATCTTACAGGACTTAAATGATCTGCTGCTAACATCTTAAATCCAGATACCACATGACACTTTTAGAGGTCTTGTAGAGTTCATGACTTGGTGCTTTAGGTGGACTCACAGTATATTATTCATATTAGCAAATATGTTTTAATGGCTGATTGGAGACATTGGTTGTATCATCTTTTAAAAAATATTCTTTTGGAAAAATATAAATTGTTAATTATTAACCAAACCCTTATCACAGCATAGTTATCTCATTCCTCCAGAAACCCACCTCACACTGCAGTCTGTGCCAGCATTACCTTTTCAGCCTGCTGAGCTCAAAGCATAGTTAACGACTTTAGATAAACAGATTGCTCATTAACTTCTGCGAAGGTGAAATCATCTGTATTTTTTAAAACAGTCTTTTTCATTTAGATGCCCAGGCCTTTGGTCCTGCTGTTTACTCCAGTTATACATCAAAAAACGAATAAATTAATTTTTGTTCAGATATTTCAAGCCTTTTTTGTTGGCTGTCCAGTTAAGCACATAATGTCATGGTCAGCAAACCATTTGGTAGTTTGGCACTGTGGGCCGGTGTTACATCCTGCTGAAAAAGGAAGTCAGCATCTCCATAAAGCATGTCAACAGATGGGAGCATGAAATGCTCTAAAATCTCCGGGTAGACCAAGCACATGACATGACACGTTAAACCATTACAGACTGCAGAAACATCACACTGGGCTTCAGATACCTTGCATTTTGCATCTCTCCAGACTCTAGGAGCTTGATTTGCAAATGAAATATAAAATTGACTTTAATCTGGCAAAAGGAATTTGGACTATTGAGCAACAGTCCAGTTCTTTTTCTCCTTAGCCAAGATAAGGAATGCAGCAGGTGTAGCCTGAGAGTTACACAGTATTTATACTGTGTGAATAGTAACTTACACAAAGTCTCAATTAAAGATTGTAACAATCTGAGATACTGAATATCTAATTTTCATGAGCTGTGAGCAATACTGATCAACAATAAAGATATAAATATGAATTTATTTTGAATTAAATTATCAACAAAAATGACATTTTCCTCTATTCATAATACATCACCAAAACGTCGCAAACTACACAGACTTATTGGGTTTTAAAAGCTAGTAAACTTTAGACAGCAGCAGGGCTGGTAGAAGACTGAACTTGGATTAGATTCCTCTGCATTTATTATCACTAAAATGTATTGTAGATCAGCACTGCTCTGAGTTGACTGGCTAAGATGGCAAATGCAGAATTTTTATTCACAGTAAATCATATTGTGTCCTAAACAACATCAACTAATTAATATCTGGAGATTGAGAGAAGGGTTTTGGATTTTTCAGGAGAATGACTTCTATTTTATAAGATAAGGTCATCTTTATTAGGGAAATTCAGTGTTTAGTGCAGCAAAGGGACACTCAATAGTATAAAAGAAGAAATAAAAAATTTACAATATTTAAAAACATTTGTTTTATACATATATATAGACAAAAAAAACATTATATATATATATATATATAAAATTAAAATAAAAAAGTTATGTTAGCAGTATTAGCTTTCCAGCCTTATTTAAATGGAAAATGGTTGAAATATGATTTTGAGTGATTTTTTGAGTGCACTTGAGTGCAGCTGCACTTGAGTGAAGGCAGTATGAGGAAGAAGGCAGGAAATGCTGTGTGTAGGACTCCAGAGACAGATTGTGGTGATAATACAGTTATGTGGATCTTACAGTAGTTGTTATCAACCATGCTGCCCAGGCTACTATAGTTGGGGCCTCCCCTTGGGTGGGTAATTGAACTTGATGACCTCTCCCCTTCCCCTCTCAGACCCAGGCGCTCCTCACGTGGACCCAAGCTAAGCACTCTCAAAGACCACCATTCAACATGCTGTTGTGTTTGTATGTACATACATGCAGGCCCAGAGGAAAATTATATTACTCAAATGCTGCTCTTTGATGAGATTTACTGGATATTCTCCTAAAAGCCCTTAGGAGAAATAACGTGAGAAAAAAGCAAAGATGAGAGAGTTACTGGCCCAGATAAACGTGATAATAGTCCTTCACATATATTCATCTCTTAGACTGAGATGAGAAATGATTGAGTTTGTATTGAGGTTTTTCTTTGGGAAACATGAGTGAGACTTTATTGAGATCTCTTTTAAATCTCATGAGTAGACATTGAGATAAAAAAAGATTCTCAGGAGAAACATCTGAGTAGATTTGAGACTTAAGCTAAAGTCTGATTAGTGTCTCCATCTGATCTTGTTGTTCAGGAGAAACTACTGAAATGTTAAAGAACATCATGCATCTACAGTACTGCACAGGTTTACTGAGAGAATATGCATGAAAAGTTATGGTTGTTTAAAATTTAAGTAAAAAATTTAAATTGTTAAGAGTCATTATGCATAACACTGCAAGCCTTTTTGTTTCACTGTTGATCAGTTTGGTTTATAGCTCATAACAGCAAGAAATTCAGAATCTCAAATTATGAGAATATTTCAGGTTTGAGTGAATGATTATTCAAACAGTATTAACATAAAAATGCTTACGTCCTTTTGCTTCAAATAAACCTTGTGCCATGAGTTTAAATCCCGGTCATGCTGTTTGCATCTCTATCTCTTTCTCTCTCTCTCTCTCTCTCTATCACTTTCACATTGCAATGTCTGTTGGCTCAGCTGTCTACTGATTGGTCCATTTGGAGCTTGGAATCCTGCGCTTTCCTCCAAGCGCGTTGGCTCCCCAGTGACGATGTATCAGCAGTAGTTCAAAAAGAAGAGGTGGCTGCATCACACGCAACGGAGGAGGCTTGTGCTTGTCTTCACCCTCCTAGAGTCAGGGACAGTGCAAAGTGATGGGGAGAGTCCTAACGAATGGGATGGGCTAAATGGCTACTACTACATTGGGAAGGGGATACATTGGCAAAAAAAAAAAAAGTGCCATATCTTTTTAGAACATAACAGTGAAAAAAAAACATAAAAATACTGTAAAAACCCTGAAGAAATTGTTGGTTGCTGTCCTTTACCAATGCTTGAATAAGTCCCAAACAAATAGAAATGAGCATTCAGTTTTCTTACTTGAAAGGTCTTTTTTACAAAATAAATTATGCTTTTATTTCGTATAGTTGCTGTTTAACACCCCTAAGCTTTGGAAATGCAATAAATAAATAAATAAATACATACATACATACATACATACAATACATACATACATACATACATACAAAACATACATACATACATTCATACAATACATACATACAATACATACATATATACATACATACATACATACATACATACAATACATACATACATACATACATACATACATACATACATACATACATACATACAATACATACATACATACATACATACATACATATATACATACATACATACATACATACATACATACATACATACATACATACATACAATACATACATACATACATACATACATACATACAATACATACATACATACATACATACATACATACATACATACATACATACAATACATACATACATACATACATACATACATAAATACATACATACATACATACATACATACATACATACATATATACAAACATACATACATACATAAATACATACATACATACATACAATACATACATACATACATACATACAACACATACATACAATACATACATACATACATACATACATACATACATAAATACATTCATACAATACATACATACATACATACATACATACATACATACATACAATACATACATACATACATACATACATACATACATACATACATACATACATACATACATACATTCATACAATACATACATACATACATACATACATACATACATACATACAATACATACATACAATACATACATACATACATACATACATACATACATACATACATAAATACAGTGGCCTGTTAAGAGATCAGTTGTGTGAGATCATGGGTGCAGAATACAGAGGGGGTGAGCGAGTACCAATATGTTCATGCATGTGCGAGAGAGAGAGAGAGAGAGAGAGAGAGAGAGAGAGAGAGAGAGAGAGAGAGAGAGACGGCAGGCTTTTGAAGTGCCATGTGTACTCAGTGAACTTTGTGTGAGAGAGCTGTACAGCACCACAAAAGCAGTAAGGGTCAGGTTTTCAGGGTCACAACTTGTGTGTGTGTGTGCGTGTTTGAGTTTGTATATTCAACCACATTTGGATCAGCGTGCAAAGGACTGAGCAGTTCTCCAGCAGGACTCTGCGGTTGTGTCCGGTAGTTGGTGGCTTTAGCGCAGAGAAAGAGCTAGTTATGGGATTTGTGTGTCTGTGTGTAGGCGCGTGCATGTGAAACAGACAGGCCGAGGATTCAGCACGAGAGAAAGAGTGCATGTTAGAACTTGGCTGTGAGTTGGGAAAGCTTGTGCTGTGGTGTCTTGGGGGCAGCAGTCTAGGGGGTGGGTCAGTGTGGCCATCTGGATTGGATTGCAGACATTCTTTCAGAGCAGTGCACGAGCAAAGGTCATCAGGGTGGAGAGAGCTTATGGATAAGTGTGATTTTGAGCAAGTGGATGAGTGGAATGTGTAAGATTTTTGTTCTTTTAAATTGCAGCGTATTGCAGACAAGAGGCAGCAGATTGTCCAGCTGTTTCCTTCTACATACTCACAACATGGCTTTGTTTATCAAAGAACAGACCAGCATTATATAGGCAACAGTAGGGGTCAAAGAAAATATTGATACTTTATTATTTATATATATTGACACTATACAACACACACACACACACACAAATTGTTCAGCCAAACATTGCAAAAAGCACTCTTTCTGTGTTTTCCCGAATAAGTGAAAAGAAGTTATTTATACCAAACAATGAGGTTTTTAATGACACTGTTACCTTTTTAGAGTTCCCCACTGTAGACGTGAGCCAGACTTGGACACGTGTTTGTTATTCGTAATTCCTCTTTTCCTCACCAGTTAACAAAACACAGATTCACCAGCACAGTTACAGTTTGGTGATGAAATAGAAGAAGGCAACAAACTACTACCACAACCTTTACTAAACTACACTTGTCATGATGAAACCAGAATACAGCCGCTTAGCTTTGTGTTTGCTGTCCAGCGGCTGCAGTGTTAGGGATTGTCTCACAATTACCAGACGTGTTTCACTGTCTGTAGCCAGTGACACTCACATTACACACACAAAACATCCATGTAACTTACATCTTTCATTTTAGACATTTTCATCATTTTGTTTCATTTTTTTATATATTGTTAATAATGTAATATACATGCATCTTTATACATATTCATATATTACTGTCATTTTTCTAACGTTTGTTTTATATACAGATATAAAAGAATAATCAATTAAACTCAGGTTATTACACCTAATGATGTCAAACCAGCTGATTAAAATACAGACATTCACTCTTGACTAACTACAAGACTTATTTTGGGAAAGTTTAGTTACTAATTCTTGACAGTATATATAAATAATGTGGTTGGCATTGTGCTTCATTTTGTTACTGTCTCCAGCCATTAGATTATTCCACTCCATTATACATATGTGATGTTTTCATATATGAAGTCAAAGTGTCTAAAGAATCAGATCTGTACATTATAGAGTTGTCCACTCACACATGCAGTGTGCAGCTGGAGAGTGTCCGTGTCAAACGTGTTTTCACTAGAGGGAAATGTTGTGGGTGCTTCAGATGAGAGGCGGCGCTTGTGTAGTGATTGTAGGAGGCACCACATGACGTGCTGTTGAAATGGCAGTGTTTTGTATACAGCACAATGGTGGTGGACGAGGCTACTGACTCCTCTGTAATGGTGACTGTTTTTGCATCAGTATTATGCTCCCTCCCTGTTTTTGCTCATATCCACAATAGAGTGGAAATGGATATCAGCACATTATTAGCACACCAGCTGTGAATTCCTCAGTACGTTACCTGCTCTGCACATGCATTGTGGGGCTGGCTGGATGAAGTCTGGGTAATGAGTCATTTATATTGGACGTTTGCGTTTACATGCACCTCCTCTGGGTAAATTCTGGAAATATGAAGGGTTATTGTGCATGTGGTGAAATGTAAACATGTAAACATGTAGCATAATGGTACACCCCTAATGTTAATTTTAGCAGACCAAAAATACGTTTTAAAGCAAAAATTGTATATCAACTTGCTTACAGTATTGTGAAATTGAATTGTATTTCACATTGTATAACCACAATGCCACATTCATTGATATTGAATTGTAACCCCTGTATCATATGTACCAGTCTGTACACAGTACTAGACAAGAACACTGGCAGGATATAATTTTGGACACTCCAATACATCAATTTCAAAGTTTTAGGACTCTCACATTAAAAATAAAAATAAAAATAGCTTTATGATACGCTTATTAAATGGAATAGGGAGGTTAGGTGACCAGAAAGATCGCTGGTTCAATCCCCTGAACCAAAGGTCATGACTGAGGTGCCCTTGCCCGAGACACCTAACCCCTAACTGCTCCCCAGGTGACTCTCACTGAAAGAAAGAAAGAGCTCTCACTGCTCCAGGCGAGTGCTCACATCTCCCTAGTGTGTGTGTTCACTAATGTGTGTGTTACACTGCTGAGATGGGTTAAATGCGCAGGTCAGATTCCTCTGGGTGAAGTTTACTCTCCCTTTAGAAAAATGTCAGGTTTGGTGTGCACTGATTCCTAATTTATGTCTCACTTTGACAGCTCACAAAGCAAATGGTATAAGCTACAGTCCAATCAAATGAGTCATTTAATCAGTACATAATAATAATGATGCATAGTAATGTCTCCTGCTGTCACACCACTGATCTTAACTGTGTAACTGTCTCCTCTCAGCAAGCTGGCAACAGACTACATCATGTCTCATATTGTGCCAACATATCTTGGAAAAATACTTCATGTCACGTGCTCAAATTATGCTCTTTAATGTCTCGGGAGGCTAAATAGAGATTCTCTTCAAATTCATTAGGAGAAATATCATGAGACAAGAAGGAGATGTGGAACATGTCTGGCACGGATAAACATTATAATAGTCATTCACAGCATCAAAACTGAGAGCCTCCTGGATGAGAAATGGGTGAGAAATTGAGATTATTGTCTTAGTAAACTTAAGTCTAGTGCTGGGCGATAAAACGATATCAATTTGTTTCACAATAATTTTTCCCTCGATGCTGATGATAAGCCGGGACAATAGAATTTGATAAGCATTAACGTTCGTTTCCATTTCACTTCTCAGCAGCTTGACCGTGAGTTCTGAAGTCTAATACTGCTGCTTGTTAGCTCCTCCTCACCAGCGCTGCCAAAATGCACTGTTGTGTTTAAGACAAGCTGTGATTGGGGGAGAGCGTTGTGGGGCCGAGCGAGAGAGCGCGAGGTTGCTGTATTCTCATCTTTTTATGTGAGAAGGAGAAGGAGGGAGGCTCACTGTGTGTGTGTGTGTCAGCCAGAGTGCTAGCATTAGCATGTTAGCTTGTCTCTCTAGCCTGTTGTTATTTTGGAGTGGCTGCGACCGACAGTAATCATTGTAAGTTTCAACAATAAAGCGACGACTGTAAACGTCTTTCTCATCCATCCTTTCAACGCGTCCAACCGGATGCTACAATATTATGTTCTGACAATAAACATCTGAGAAATATCTGAGCAGCAGATCTGAGACTTCAGCTAAAATCTCTGTTGTTTCTGTCTGATCTCATTGTTGTCTAACATATAAGAGTTAATGTGTTTATAAATGTTACTTTCCGTTGGGCTCACAAGCGTTAGGATTGGGAATTCGGTGGTGATTCATGTTAAATCAGTACTGCTCTGCATGTAACAATTAAACCTAGACACAATACAGTCCAGTATACCGGGAATTTATTTGGGCTTCAGATCGTAGATACGTTCCACAGAATACAATCAGATATAATCAACAGCAGAACATGGAAATCAATCAGTCCAAATCAGGAAATGCTCACAAACATGAGGAACCAGCAGAAATAACCATGATGCCAGGAAAATGCCTGCACAGCATAGCTACACAAAAGGTGAAACATACTATACAGCGGCAGAGATGATGTCATGACGTGCCTTAGTTAAAACAAATTACATCAACACTCAGCTGTAATGAGTTTTTCCCTCAACAACAAATTCACAACAGCAGTTTAACCAGATGAATAAACAGGCTAAGCTGAGTAGAACATTATTCTATGCCTCTATACATTCTTATCCATCAGGCATGTGAACGTTTCATTCACATATAAAAACACACTCAGGAGTTAAGTGTAGGGGAGAGTTGGACACAACAAAACACTGTTATTAACTTTGATCCAAATCATTTTAGAAGTATTTTAGCAAACTACAATGCTACAATGAGATGCTGGGTAGATCTTGTGTTTTAATGTTGTCTTCTGTCCTTTCTTTGGGTCTTAATTTGCTGATAATTGAACCATCCTGGGCGGCACGGTGGCTTAGTGGTTAGCACATTCACCTCTCAGCGCTGAGGTCTTGGGTTTGAGTCTCCATCTGAGCGGAGTTTCCATGTTCTCCCCGTGTCTGTATGGGGTCTCCGGGGTCTCTGGTTTCCTCCCACAGTCCAAAAACATGAAGGTCAGGTGGATTGGGTACTCTAAAAATTGTCCATACGTCCTTGTGTGTGTGTGTGTGTGTGCACCCAGCGATGGATTGACACACTGTCCTGGGCTTAGTTGAGTAGTGTAATGCCCTGCCCGTGGCCTAGTGGTTAAGGATCTGGTCTGGTGACCTGAAGGTTGCCGGTTCAATCCCAGGGCAGGTCACGACTGAAGTGCCCTTGAGCAAGGCACCTAACCCCCAATTGTAAGTTGCTTTGGATAAAAGCGTCTGCTAAATGTCTCAAATGTAAATGTAGGGATGATAATGGAGGGATGGATGAACCATCTTTACAAACAGTTCCTGTGTTATGTTCAGAGAGGAATCAGGAGGGTCCCTGAGTGGCTCAGCAGGCTAAGGCGCTGACACTATGACCAGAGGATCGCGAGTTTGAATCCCAGTCATGCTGTTTACCATCAACAGCCGGGGCCCAAGAGAGCAAAAATTGGCAGTGGGCGGGTAGATGGCGCTCTCTCTCCCTATCACTCACACATTGGTCCATTCAGAGCTGGGAACCCTGCACTTTCCTACGAGCACATTAGGCTCCCCAGTGACGGTGTATCAGTGAAAAGAGGCGGTGGCTGCATGACACACAGTGGAGGAGGCTTGTTTGCAAAAGTGATGGGGAGAGTCCTAACAGAGGGGATAGGCTAATTAGCTACATAGGGAAGGGGATACAATTTTTTCTAAAACTTCGAAAATGTAAAAAAAAGAGGAATCAGACTCAAGTCCAATTTTTTGGATTTTCTTGAAATTGGCCTTGAAATTGGACATTTTCCCATAAGCTTGAAGCCAGATTCAGGTCAAATTGGATATAGATTTCTTATGTACTTTTTCAGGGGTTCACACATTCACATACTTTAAACGTAATTCCGATGAAAAAATCTGATTGGCCCTGCAGTGTGAACAAAGCGTTGGGTTCACTTGATGATGGGGAGCCTTCATGGTCAAATACACTCTTGAAATGTCACTTTACATGTAATAAATATAAAACATGATCGTTTACTTTTGTGAATTAAATTATGAACAACAATATTCTATTGTTTGCTGCGGCACAGCACACACTCACATTAACAGTCCTCTGGTCTGAAATGTTGGATGGCATCACTTCATTTTCTTGTGTCTTCTGGATATTTTGGGTCTAAATTGCCTGAAAGCACTTTAAACCACTGTGTGATGTTCTTTTGTACTGCAGCATTGGACAAACACTTGGCATTGTTTTCTTGAGTATGACAGAACTGAAGAGGGCAAACAAACCCAGTCTGCTTTTTTTCAGTAGTTTCTGACTCTGCACACTCAGGTTAACACCCCATTGTTGAGCTTGGCTGTTACATGGAGGTGTGTAAGCTGGCTGCCTCACTGCATTGTGAAAGTTGTCTTCTTAGATACTCGTCAAGTAAAAATGATGGAATTTCTCAGACTGTGGTGGGACAATTTCAACCCATTCATGCATGATTTGTATTTAGAGAGCCTAAATATTTGGACTTTATAGGTCAGAGCAGTAGTGAATCATGCCTTTAATGTAGCTGTAAGAGCACTATGTCAACACTCTGAGGGAAGGTGGAAAATCTGTAGTTAGTCTGTGATTTGGATTGTTCTCGTTTAAACAGTAGATAGTGATTTCATATCCATTTATACATGCAGTTTCAGGGCCAATGCAAGAAAGCTTCAATGCAATGTCAGTGTAAGAAAGAGCTGAATCTCTATAAGCCATGTCCATCATTTTTGGTGAGCCAACGTATTTTTCTTCTTCTGTTGTTGTAGGTTGGAGGCCCTCGGCTGCAGCTATGCTCTCCTTGGACGAGCCACTGGACCTAAAGCTGCCCCGAGGGCGTGTAAATGGACGGGACAGAGGATCCAGATCACCACACACTCTCACCCCATCTCCAGTCTATGCTAAGAAGGCTGGACAGCTGCGAATGGCTGATGATGGAACAGCTGTTATTGTTCCAGCCTCTCCTGCCCCCCCTCACACAGGTAAACCCAAGAATTTTAGACGTACACGTTGTTATTGACCTTTTATAATGTCTGTATTGCACCTTCGGAGCTGAAATCAAATACTGGTCATCATACATGTACCAATGAGAGTGAATAATGTGTGCTTTACTAAGCAGATATGTTATGACACTTCTGTAACCAGCACAACACACTAGTGCATTCAAAAACTGTCAGATTTTTTACATTCATTACATGTAAAGGGATGTGTTTGAAGCCTTTATAAATAGTAATTGACTTAAAATGAAATAATCTAAGAAGATATTCTGGATTTCTGATTTTCATGAGCAACAATACAACAAAAATGTCACTATATGTGTAATGAAAATAAAATATGACAGTTTATTTACTAAATTATGAACAAGAATTAACATCTTTACAATATTCTGATTTTTTGATGTGGCACAGTAAGAACCTTGCATCTCCATTTTTGATATATATTGGCTTTTTTACATAATCTTCTCATTTGGATTGTGCAAAAGTTTCAACATGAATGTACCAAAGGAAAATGTCATATTTTTACACTGACATCTATTTAAAGGTAAGAGCATTTGTTCTGTAAAGTGTTCTGACAGCAATGACCATATTATCAATTAGCTGATTTTCACTGTTCATTGATCTATGGCAGTAATGGTTAAAACATCATCATATTAATTATTAATTAAGTCACGTGATATAGTTCAAATGTAATGCAAGCTGTCAGCAAAGCTCCTCTGTCAGTGACAATGCACATAAGTGGTATAGATCTTGCTCACTTATGCAGACCACTTGCCATGTTGACAGCTGATATGCATATGCTTGCAGGTGTACCCATGGTGCCTCAGGAGAAGCCTGAACCACCCACACCCCCTGCAGTGGACCTCAGCATGTCCCCCTCCTCACGCCACACAGCATGCTCCCCAGAGCTCACTAATGGAAATGGCTCTTCACACATCTTTTCAACAGTGAGTGTCTCAACGTCTAACAGTTAGCATTTGACTCAAAAAAGCTAATATTGTAATGGCAAATAAAAGCCACTAGGGATTATTTATCATACAAATAAAATGATACTGACTAAGTTTTAATCCACATTATAATCACATCAGAATATTTAAGTGAGGACACATGGAGATCTGCGGTTTCTAGGAACAGGTGTTCTTTTAGGCTAAAGAGAAGTGAAGATTCATTAGGGTTTAATAAGAAGCTTCACGCTCAGACTTTGAGGCAGGATTCAGCATGCAGGGAACATTAGTTAGACAGGAGTCGAGAATCGAGAGCATCAAATCATTTTAGTAATCAAATTTCATAATGAATTCAATGCTCTAACTTTTAATCCTTTTTAATACAAATAAAGCGCTATTGGATTACATTTAAATGGGCTTCCTGGGTCATTTTGTCTTGACGTCCACTGTGAAGTTTTTTACATCCGGATGCAGTATGTCGGAGTTTTTTCCCCTGATCCTCTGAGAACATTACAGCAGAATTACATACTGGTTTTTAGTCCACTCAGAGCTCATCTGATCATTTTAGTCCTGTCTGTAAGTAAATCTCTGATTTTCCAGTCAGACACTGCCTCGTACAAGCTTTTTGGCTGCTGCTACTAGCCGTATTTAATGTTGTTGAAGAGTCAAGTCAAGTCAAATTTATTTATAAAGCACTTTTTACACCTGATGTCACAAAGCAGCTTTACAGTGTTAGTAACAACAAAACACCTAATCCCCAGTGAGCAAGCCTACGGTGACAGTGGCAAGGGAAACTCCCTCAGAGCTGGAGGAAGAAACCTTGGGAGGAACGGGACTCACATGGGGGACCCATCCTCCTCTGGTCAACTAATTATAAGTTCTTGATAGATCACATAAACCTATGATGCTGTTGTAAGAGCCATTTCGTAATCTACTTGGTCTGGAGGGAAGATCTTCCACTCCATACTCTACCTGAGAGAGCATTACGTGGAGGTGCAAGAAACTAAAATCTATAATAAAGACTACATAAGAGTGATGCAGGCTTATTACAGGAGTGACAGTAATCTACAGGTAGTGCTGGGTGATAAAACGATTTAGATTTTTTTTCACGATAATTTTTCCCTCGATGCTGATGATAAGCCGGGACAATAGAATTCGATAAGCATTAACGTTCGTTTCCATTTCACGTCTAAGCAGATTGACAGTGAGTTCTGAAGTCTAATACTGCTGCTTGTTAGCTCCTCCTCACCGGCGCAGCCAAAATGCACTGTTGTGTTTAAGACAAGCTGTGATTGGCCGCACGAGGTCGCTGTGTGCTCGTCTGTTTGTGTGAGAATGAGAAGGAGGTGGGGCTCGCTGTGTGTGGTGTGTGTGTGTGTGTGTGTGTGTGTGTTAGCCCGAGTACTAGCATTAGCCTGTTAGCTTGGCTCTCTAGCCTGTTATTTTGGAGTGGCTGCTGCTGACAGCAATCATTGTAAGTTTCAACAATAAAGCGACGACTGTAAATGTGTTTCTCGTCCATCCTTTCAACGCGTCCAGCCGGACGCTACAATATTATGTTCTGGCAATAAACATTTTAATGTATTAAACAGTAAAATTTCATGTATTTAGTCTGATGTTTTTAGAAAGATGTTGTTTAAAACTATGACAGTGTTAGAAAATTTAATATTGTGATAATTATCGAGATTGATCCATATAGAAAAATTTATCGCGATAACATTTTTGGCCATATCGCCCAGCTCCATCTACAGGTACAAATGACTTGATTATATTATCATATGACAGACATTCATGTTTATAAAACCCTACAAACCCCAGAAACACATTAGTCCTGTAGTTATTATAACTCTATAATATAATAATAATGTCCCGATGCAGGAGCTTCAACACTGTAAAATTTGAACAGACTTGCCCCTGATCTGAATATGGCTAAAGCTTCACCGATCTGTCACAGTATTTTTTTTTTGACAATTGTAAGGATGGATTGCGGAGATGACATAAAACAGACATGTTAGATAACATTTGATGTTAAAGACTGTTTTTTATTCATTGACAGAGTATTGATTTGGTGTTGAGTATCATGATACTCATGTATCACTATCAAAGTCAAAATTCTAGTATTGTGACAGCCCTAGACAGGAGTGCTCTTACCATAGCCTCTCTGCACACGAAGCATTGAGCTGGCCTCAGTGACCCAGCCCAGCCCTCCGGGAGAGGAGGGAGGCTCTTATTAAATACCCCCTGTGTCCTCTCACACAAGCACGTCTCTCTCTTTCTTTCCCGCTCTCTGGCCCAGCTGATGGGACACAGGGCTAAATCGGATTTACTGTGAGATATGGCCATGCAGACCTCACGCCGCCTAATTCAATTCTCCCCCAATTGAATTGAGGGCCTGCTGGCTGTGCTCATTCAGCGGCCTGAGCCACGCAGCCTCATGTATCACAGCTCCTCTTTTACTCTCACAAGACCTCAACGTCTCTACTGCCACCCCTCGCACGATGGCCCATTTGAGCTCTGGGGGGATTCATTGGCGTGTTATGAGATTTGTCATACACATTTCTCACATAGTTCAGCACACTCATACACAGCCACTGGCTTGTCATTTAGTCAGAACTATTTCTGTTTTCCAGGTCTCCATGTTCTTCCTTCTCTCTTATATGAAAACCTCTCCAGTGCCAACAATGCTAGGTCTATATTTCATCAGATTTATAGTGCCCTCCACAGATATTGGCAGACATGGTAAACATGAGCAAAACTGACTGTAAAAATAGTCTTTCTTTTCTTAACAATAATCTAACCTTTATTTGACGTTTTGAGATCTGCTGGAAGATCCAAACATGGTCCAGTTTAAGCTCCCTGACTGAGGCAGTCAGGTTTTGATTTACATCTTAGGAGACCTGATGGAGTCTGTGATACCATATATCTGAGCACGATGCCCACAGCTGTTGCAAGAAAAAGGAACCTCACCAAATCTCTGATCCTCCAACATAATTTACAGTGGTGATGAGGTGCTGTTCTGCATGGATGTCTTTGTGATTTACAACAAACTCGTCTCTGGTGTTTGGTGCCAAAAAGTCCTACTGTGCTCTAGTCTGACTATAGAACATGGGCCCATTAAAAGTTCTAGTAAAATCTTGATGTCTGCAGACATCTTTGTTGATTCTTGACTACAGATGCTTTCTTCTGGCAAATCTCCCAAACAACTTGTGGAAATGTAGGTGGCATTTGATTGTAGCTGGTGAGACGTTCTGAACCCAAAGCCGAACAAATGTCTGCAATTTCTCAGCTGTGATCCATGAAGATTCATTGGCTACTCAAATCATCCTCACTGTGTGTAGTCAGTATACACCTCTTCCAGGCCCATTCTTAGCATCTCCAGTTGCTTAATTATTAGTCTGATTCCAAGAAAATGTCTTTTTTCTGTAACCAATTCCTGATTTGTGCAGCTCAACAATCTGTTGTTGCTGTATTCTCTAGTTTTTCTCATAGTTCTGGATGAGTAAGGGAATGTGTCACATTACTTGTACTACAGGGAAACAGGAAGTCATGGCTGACCGTAATCATTCAAGTAAAGGTGCATCTTTATTACAGGGGTGCCAACAACTGTGGTCCAGATTTGAGAAAAAAAAATGTATCTAATTAAGATTTTGATATTTTTTGTTCACTGTTCTTTAAATAAAAGCTATTTTGAATGAATGAAGCAATATATTTTCTGTTTATGTATTAGTTATTTGTAAAGATCACTGTATATGATGTGATAACATGTTAAAATATTATTTAAGATATAATATCAATGTATTACAATATGCTGTGTAAGTCGATCAATATTCCCAAATCTCGTCAAATTACAAAAAGGACAAATGTATTTATGTCGTTGAGTGCATACCTTTAGGCTAAAGACTTTCACACTCAATTTGTCACAACTCCATGCACTTCACATCCATTAGGGCATCTAATCTGTTCCCAGTCATTTTAAAACAATTGATTACAGACAGATTTCAGCTCTTCACATTAATCCACTGTGTCAGATGTTCAGAAGTGTATATACACAAAGTTGACTGTCTCTAAACACCACATTTCAGAAATTGATGTCAAGATGTAGAAGCTTCCAGATGCCAAAGTAAGAATTAATTCTGGGGCCTGTGACTGTATTTAAGGTCTTACCTTTGTAGACAGTCTCTTTTTACTGTTGATACAATTGGACAATCCAAGTAACTCACCTGGGACCTCAAAGTGTGGACCTTCACAAGTCTGGTTCCTCCAATTTCAAAACAACTGTACAAACAACTGTATTCAAATATAAAAAGGAAGGAAGTCCCAGGGCTGAACAAATTATGATCAGAATGGTTCAAATGAACCCAAAGACAACAACAAAGTAACTGATGAAGGTACTGGAGGCATCAGGTAGAGATAATAGCTCTATTATTAATGGAATGCCACATCACTAAAGCCTGAAAGGCTGTTGAGCAGGAAAGAGGTCCATACTCAATGACTTGAAGATTGCACTTCAGAAAGTGGATGATCCTGAGTATTACTCTAAGGTTGTGACAAAAGGCATTAGTTGTGACCCTAAGCATTAGATTTAAGTTAAACAAAAGACGAGCCCTGAGTGGCTCAGCAGGCTAAGACGCTGACACTATGACCAGAGGATCGCGAGTTTGAATCCCGATCATGGTGTTTGCCATCAACAGCCGGGGCGCAAGAAAGCAAAAAATTTGCAGTGCTCTCTCTGGGTGGGTAGATGGCGCTCTCACTCTCCCTATCACTCTCACATTGCAATGTCTGCTGGCTCAGGCATCTACTGATTGGTCCATTCAGAGCTGGGAATCCTGCGCTCTCCTCCGAGCATGTTGGCTCCCAAGTGACCGTGTATCAGCGATAGTTCAAAAAGAGGTGGTGGCTGTATCACATGCAGCGGAGGAGGCTTGTGCTTGTCTTCACCCTCCTAGAGTCAGGGACAGTGCAAAGTGATGGAGAGAGCCACCTAGTGGATGGGATGGGTTAATTGGCTACTACTGGGAAAGGGAGAAAATCCCACATGTTAACACATGAAACATACAGTGACTTGAGGAGAGTTTGAAAGTCTTTAGGCTAGGTGTATGTAAACCTCTGTTCTCACCTGAAAGTGTGTAGAAAAGGGGGCATCATGGCACTAAATATACTGTAAGTGGAGTCCACTTTTGAGAGAATGACTCCTAAACATAGTTACAGCTAAAATTGTTACAGGAAATGGTTAAATTAGTCAAAAAAGATAAAAATACATGTTTTTAACTGCTCTTCACTCACTATGTCTCACTTGGACAGGACTCGGCTCACATTCGTTACATTGAGGGAGGGGCTTCTTCACAAGCCTTTCAGTTCTTTGTACCGATTGGAGGAGGGGGAGGGCTCCATCTGCCATCATCTATGTTTATTGGTCAGCCAAAAGACAAGAGGGCCTCTCCTGATCTTTCAGCAGACGAACAGCTGTCTTGCCGCTGGAGGAAGGTGAGAAAGAGGAAGTGTGGTGGCATGAAGGGATGTTAAGTAACTCAAATGCAGAAGTCACTTTCTATATTTAGTCATCCTTCTCTTTATCTTTTCGTTATTTAACATGTGAAGGTTACATCATTGTCATAAATAAATGACTTCCATCCTGCGGAAATGTGCTTCTCTAGTATATCTTTAACTGCGGATGATGTCCTTTGCAGTGTCACTTGCTTTTTGACTCTTTGCAAGACCTGGTGGATCATGTAAATGACTTCCATGTCAAGCCTGAGAAGGATTCTGGGTATTGTTGTCACTGGGAGGGCTGTGCACGGAAAGGACGAGGTTTCAATGCAAGGTGAGATGGATGCTCAGTCTTTTAGGGACAGTGTACAATAACCATTTTTAACGGCTAAACGTTAATGCTTCTTTTTTTAGGTACAAGATGTTGATCCACATCCGCACACACACCAACGAGAAGCCCCACCGTTGCCCTACCTGTAATAAGAGTTTCTCTCGCCTGGAGAACCTCAAGATCCACAACCGTTCACACACAGGTCAGTTTGGGATGTAGGTAAAGATCTCTTATTTTGTTTGTGAGTTTGTGGCTCTCTCATCTCCAACACTGCTAACTCCTCCATCCTTTTGCAGGAGAGAAGCCCTATATATGCCCCTATGAAGGCTGCAACAAACGCTATTCCAACTCCAGTGACCGCTTCAAGCACACACGCACGCACTATGTGGACAAGCCGTACTATTGCAAAATGGTGGGGTGCCTGAAGCGGTACACAGATCCCAGCTCCCTGCGAAAGCATATCAAGGCTCATGGGCACTTTGTGGCCCAAGAGCAGCCGGGTCCTGGAGGGGTGGGATCTCTGATGAAGTCAGCCCAGATTGCAGGGGCAGGAAAAGAGTCTGAGCTGACGTACGTCAGTGGTGCCCACATCATCATTCCAAGTGCTGCAGCCGCTCTTCTAGGCGGCCACAGCTTGCAAGGTTTAGGGGCTTCTCTGCCCTTGTCACCCCTCAGCCCTCGCCCTCTGGACTTGAGCACACTAGGGAGCCCCAACTCCCCTCCAGCCAGTCTCGCTGGGACCTCAGTCCTTTCTTTCAGCGGCTCACCACTCGGCCTGGCCAAGTCTCCCTTGCTGTCCCCTGCATTCTCGTCCTCGGCCCTGGGCTTGCCCATGGTGCCTTTGCTGAGCTCGGACCGCAGGGGGCACGGCAAGGGCAAAGGCAGGGGGGAGGAAAGGGATGATGAGATCCCCGGGGGTGTGCTCAACCTTTCCACAGGAGCATCTCATGACCCCCTATCCTGGGTAGTTATCCCTTCGGGCCCGGTTGTGCTGAAGCCAGCTGTGGTCAACTGATTCCCTGCGCTCCAGGGCAGGGGGGCAGCACAGGTGTCAGGGGTGAGGGGCAGGCTCATGGGGGTGGTGTCTACAAAGCAGTCTGCACTTCTCTGAAATTATACCATCTCCTCCAACTTACTTCCTGCACTGTACATGACTTCAGTTGTAAGTTGTATCATTGTTTTCAACTGAAACGTTATTAATACCATTTGGACCAGCAACGATAGGCTTTTAAAATGAGCTTAAAAAAGAAATTCCAGAGGCCAAACGTTCACTGCTGGTCATCATTTCCTTTCTTGTTTTCTGTAATTGATGTTTTCCATTGTCTGAGAGTACTGACGCGAGCTGGAGTCTTAAGATGCCCTTGTTTCTTTGCGCCCTCAGCTATTTCTGTGTATTTATATGTAACAAGTACTTCTGGACGCCAGTGTACACAACACTCTAAGGATGCCATCTTGTACGTTCATTCTTAAGTTCCTTTGAGGGTTCTGTAATGACTATTGTGACAATGTATAGACAAGCTAGCAATCTGTAAGCAGGCAGTGTGAAACTGATTCAGTCAAGCACTGGGAGGGGTGCATGGGTGGTAGATTAGTTAAGAGTTTATTTCTTTCAGTGGACAATCAGTGTCTGTCTTAGTCTGCCAGACGGGGCTGTGCTAGCGCTCAAGAGAATTGTTTCAGTCACTCGCAGGTGTACACTCCAGCCTCACCTGCTAGCTATAAGAAAAAACTCGCATTTGCTGCTAAGTTATCTCGCTAACTGCTACTCCAGTCCATGAGTTTGAACTGAAACTAAGGTTGGAAACATGTATAAATGACAATCTGTCCTCTAAGAGAGAAGAAACAGAAGAACCAGACCAGTCAGCGCTATTCATGTAAAGGCAGGTTTTAAATCTGGTGGTAACAGACACAAGACTCAGAAGTGAGTTTCTAGGCAGACAAGGGTATTATATACCGCCAGCCATTACTTTCTCACATCATTCTAGATGACTGTGGCACTACTGCAACTAGTACCACCTGCTGGACATTGGTTTTACTGCACCTCTCTCGCTGGTGCTTTGAATATTTGCTTTAACTCTGTTTGCACAGCCTAGTGAAATTAAAGACCTTTAATTGACACAGCCAGCGATAGATTAAGGTGATAAGAGTCCCCTAGGCTGCATTTTAAATGCCCCCACAAACGTAAAGACAAATATCTACCAGAAAGAGGAGGAGAAATATCAAAGAGAAACTACAAATTTGACAAGCAAACCTTTCAAAACTAACCAGTCAAGAATAGTCTGTCACTGTAATGGACCAATAGAGGCCAGATTTGTAAGAAATAACGGACACTGTTGTCATGTTGTACAAAACCAATGGATAAGGTGGAGACAACGAACTCCACAATATAAAGCAAAGTGCAGTTATCTCAGCCAGATCCGTTCATTTTTGTATGACAGGACACTAAAGGCTGTTATCCCACTTATACCCCGGTTGCCACACATTTAGGAATTTTTATGTATGCAAAGAAAACATGGAATCTAAAAATCACAAAAGCATCCATTTTTGTAAATCTGTTATTGGTTGTAGTCGTCTACTCTATCGCAGGTTGTCAATCAAAAATTTATAATGGTTGTTAATTGCCACCATTCATAGGTTTGGCAAAACATTGGGGCCCAATCCAGTTGGGGCCCCCGAAAGCTGCAGCCTAGGTTAGCTTGTTCTTAATATGCCTCTGGGACAGAGCAGTGTTTTGCAGCCTTGTTGAGACAGATGTGGAGAATGTCTACCCAGTACATTACAAAAATATATGCACACACACACACACACACCATTTGCAAAGTTCACCTCTCAAACTGACCAATATTAAGGCAAATGCACTGTGCCAAAAAACGTTAGCCCAGAGTAGAGTACAGGACATTTTCAGATGTTGCCATTACTTACTCACTGCGGTCAGTTGTTTGTTTACATCCATGTAAATCTAAGAGCTTATAGAAAAGGACATTGTTTAGACCCCTTCTCACCTGGTGCTACCTGACTTCTTCACCGATATATAACCAGTCTGATCGTCTCCTCAGGATGAATATTCCTTCATTATGACCGTTTTAGAACATTCCTCAAAATCACTGGTGCCTTTAAGGCTTCCGAGAGATCAGCTGTCTTGTACAGTTATATTACATTATCAAACATTCCGACTGAAACCCTGGAATTTCAGAGTTCTCCCTCTGTACTTTTCCTCCTGAGTTTTGTCCCAGCTCAGTCTTATAATTCCATAACGGTTATGTTACGTTTGAGAAAACGACAGTTATTGATGCTTGTTATATTGTTTGGACGAGACATTTTCTGATGTTGACGTTGCTTTATCTCATTGTCTCTACTATCGCTGCTCTGCATTTTAGCTTTCTACCACAGAGGAGTAGGGATGGAGGGACGAAAAGGAGGCATGGAGAGAGGGATGGCCCCTTCACTGGGTCACATAAAGCAGGGCGCAAAGTCTTGAATGACCCATTTAGTCAAACTGTCAGGTAATCTCCCCAAATACAAAGATCAAGACTAGCTTTTCAAGCGACAACTGCCTTTTATGCCTCACATATCACTACCAGTATGTCGAGCAGAACACAAAGACATGCTCATAATGACCCGACACTTGTCACAATGAGAGACGTGGAGGATTGAGAGAGTGAATAGAGAAGCGTATACTAGCTGCATGATTTCCTATCCACTCTAATGCTGCCGCTGAAGGTCCCTGCTTTTTTCTGCTTTAAAGCAGCTCAGAAAAACTGGCCGTGGCAGCCGCCTGCACATGTGCCAAGCTGTGAAACTAGGTCACTGAACCTTTCAAGCCTCCAGATTTTATTTTGTCTTAGATTAAAGGGGAAAAATGCTGAACCCACAGGCCTTCACAGAGCCTATGAGACAAACACAGTAAACAAACAGTCCTCTCAGGGTGTCCCAGTCCTTACCGAGAGGACAGCAGCATCCTGCATTCGTATATGTGCTCTTTGTACTGTTTCTACAGTTCATTCAAGGCAGTGACTCCGGTCAGTGTGTCAGTAGCCAGTGTTAGGGGACATTTTCCAAACCCTTCAAACCTCTTTTCTCCCCTCCTCCCTAGGATCCTCTTTTGTGTCACTCTGAGGCCGGTTCAGAAAGCTCCTAATGACACAGACCCTTCAGGGTCTATATGGTTCAAATATTAAATAAGCTGTTTGACCCATTAACCCTTTGAGCACTCTGCAGAAGCTGGCACTGGGGAAAGTGGTGTATCCACAATGCCTGAACGTGGCAGGATTGATAGTGTACATTTAGCAATAATTAAAATGGATGGGACAGTGTCGTAGCTAAGTCATAAATGTTTTCATTAGGTTGCTGATGCAGTAACAATCACTGAAGCCCTTTACTAAGAGGCAGCAAATATATACGGTACAAGAAACACCACTTAAATGTGGGATACAATGTGGACTATAAACATGCTTTAGGCCTCCTGAAATAAAAAAAGTAAATACAAAAAAAGCAACAAAAAGATATAAAAACACAATTTAAGTGTCACAGTGGTGCACAAAGGGTTAATGCACGACTATGGCCAGGTATGGCCGGTATCCAGTTTCTTTTCTTTTTGCACATTGAAATATTTTAATATCAGTATTTTCTTTTTTTCCAAGTGCCTTTTATTGTAGGTGAAATGTAGAAGTACAAATACAGTATATGAAAAATAAATATATATAAATATAAATATATATATATTTTTCCCAGCGTCATGTTCTGAACGTGAACATGCAGAATTTTAGAGCTGTAAAAGTCTCCAATTGGTACAACATAGGTGTGTGCTCCTGTTTTAGAGGAATTTTATTACGATATTGATAATGATGTCAATGAAAACAAAAGAAACAAATGTTTAATAAAGTTGCATTTGATATACTGAGCTCTGACGTGTCTTCTTTTGTGCCAGGAACAGATGCACATGACCTGAATACTTTGAGTGAAAAAAGTTAATTAAAGACAACATAAACGTCCATTTAGGGTGGTAGGAGAACCTGGACCAAAGTGAGCAGCAGTGTAACACTGTACTAGAATATATATACTGTGGATACCAATCAAATCCAAAAATGCTAAAGACACAAACAGCCAAATGTGCAAATGCAGCTGAAATATCATGAGGCCAGTTGTGAAGTGTGTGAGGATTAGCGAGGTTACACTGTAATCTATATACAGTCATATAAATTGCACGACTGCCATATGTAACATAACACAATCTGCTTAAGATACAGAAGAAATAGGACAATCTATACATGACAAAGAAAAAACAGCTTTAATGGAAGCAGAATATTATTTACAGTAGAAAGATGGAGAAGAAGAAAACGACTGACAAGATTCATGTTTGTTGCTGCTGTTTCTGCTGTATTGGATCTTGCTGCTGAATTTGTAGCTCTTCATCTAGACGCTCCTTGGCCCTCACCACCTGCAAACAACCAGATGCTTAGAAAGGATTCAACACCCAGAGAAACATGTGTAACCAAATCTGTTTGGTGGTTTCCCTGCTCAAAATGCCTAACACAATACATGTGTTACTAAGTTTAGTAAGGGTGTAATGTCAGAGATAGACATTATGTTTAGTTTTAAAGCACATAATTGCTTTTTAACTTGATTTCTTCCACATTAGAAACCAATGGATCAGTCAAAACGATTTTCAAAAGTGTCAAAGGCTAAGTTCACATTATAAGCCATGTCGCTCAAATCAGATTTTTTGCTCAGATCAGATTTAACTATCTTGATGGTTCACATTCACAAATGTAAGTGAGCTGTATATGTCTGTAATGTGAACCTATCTGTCCATGAAATGGCTCACATGCGCACAATGATACGTGTATACACATCACATTGGTCACCAACAACAAAAAGCCTCATATTTGTGCAGGGTTGCCAGGTTTGCAAAAAATACAGTCACTACTAAAACTTCAGAGTTGGAAGTTTGCAGGGTTTTTGTACTAAATAAAAGGAGAAATTGAATTAGAAACTAAGATTTGAAGAATACTTGTGTTTATTTGTGTGTGTCTCTTTATATTTTGGGCTAGTATCCGTTTGTGTAGTGTAACTTTCTATTACAAAATCGGATGTAGGTTTTGGGGATCTGGCAACCCTTTATTTGTGACAACTGATTTTAGTAAAACAGGTAAAACAGACATGTTAGTAGCTGATGTGTGATGGTGTTTAGCTCAGGAGGACAGTAAACAGGTGCTGGACTGTACATGATCAGGTGAAGAAGGTGAATAAATGCCAGCTGGCTGATTTAGCAGTTTTTACAGCAACGTGACTATACGAGAGAAGCCAACACTGGCTCACCCACTACACACATGTGCACAAGCAAAAAGACATGAAATCTGACCTGACCGTCACATTCAAGTTGCATGTCTACGGATTGGTTATGTATCCGATGTAGAACCACATATGAAAGTGACTCAGATCTGACTTGAAAAGACGGGATTAGACTCATCCACACAGCCCTGAAAACATCAGATCTGAGCCATATTAAGGCAAAAGATCAGATTTGAGTCACTTCAGCCTGGTAATGTGAACGTAGCCAAACTGACGAGACTGAAGTGCACCTTGGACACAGGACACTTTACCTTCATATGATTTTGTCATTACTGTATGAAAATGCAGGATAATTTAATGGTTAATCAGTCCAGTGCTTACATACCTTAGACTGTAAGTAGAAAGAGCCCCCAGCTGATTTTTCGTTGACATTAAACAAATGTTCATAATTCTGTGGAGAACACAAAAGTTAGCCTCACCTTGTGAAAGTCTATCATTTTAAAATATGTGCACTGAGAAAATGAAGGCTTGTACCTTCTGGACTTCCTCTGGGTTCAGTGTTGAGACATTCAGAATCTGCTGAGCTTCCTGGACCGTCATCCCAGTGAAGCTGGATGCTGCAGCAGACTGTTTCCCTGCGGTCCCCCTTGCCTCTGCTGCAGCTTGACTGGCTGCAAACATTACACAGAAAACACAAATTAGATGGCAAGTTTGACCATTTATTCAGGTACAAGGTTGATTTATTGACAACTAGTCGAACATTACTGCCAAACAGTCTTTAACTCACCAGCAAACTCTTGACGTAAAGCTCTCGCAAATGCTCGGCCCACCACCTGCACTCCCACTACTACAATCTGAGCAAGATACTTAGCCTGTCATTTAATAAATCAAACAAAACACAAACAAATCATTACAGAGACGTCAAGCTGCTACATCAACCGCTTAGTAAGACTATAAGCTTATAAGTTGTTCACTAGTATCGTGTAGTTTTGGAAGACAAAAGTGTAAATGGGATGTCAGTTAGAATTAACACCTAGTTATAGTATCAGATGTCAAGAAAATTATTTGGCAATGATGCATCTCTTTATTTGCTGCATGATTTATTATATGCAGATGTATACTATGACATTCATATCCATGTTTGGATTGATCATTTTTAAAATGATAAAAATGTTCAGATTTACAGATCACTAGGACATAACGTAAAGATCATATTATCGCAGTGGTGGCTTCTCTTCACTGGTTGCCAGTGAGATACAGAATAGATTTTTAAAAAGAGTTGATTTACCAGGCCGTACATAATAAGAATCCAGTTTACATTACTGAGATTTGTGTCCACTTAATAACGTTAGATCTCAGAGGTCCTCTAACCAAGGGTTATTGACTGTTCTGTGAACTAAAGTTAGAGGGAGACCGGGGTTTTGCAGCCTATGCTCCCAGACTGTGAAATGATCTACCGATCAACATCAGACTCTCAGCTTCGGTTCATGTTTTTAAGAAACGTTTAAAGCCTTACTTTTACTCTCTTGCTTTTAGTACTGTAAGAACCTCGGTGATTATGTGGATATTTTGATACCTTGATTCTTTTGTGTTCAACTTTTTTTGTAAAGCACTTTGTGAGATGCTCTAGAAAAATGCTATATAAATAAAGATTACTTACTAAATATAGTCACTTTCCAAAAAAATGAAAAAAAAAAACATGCACATCCAAACTGTTAATTTTACAGAAGACAAAAATCATATAAAGAGATTTTATGAATTCTGAAGCATTTCTCTTGGCCCACTCATCATGAAATGTTTATAAAATGTAAAGAATATCTAATGTGTTGAAATGAAAAATGAAAACACATGGCTTTCAAATGACATCAACAATATGGCTACAATATAAGATTACCAGTGTTTTAAAAGAAAAATGTAACATCTATCACACTGGCCAACTCTGATCTATTATTAATAGTGTGAAAACAGTGGACAGTACAGAACAGTGTTGTACATTAATGTATCGGGCTGTCTCTGGACCAGGCAGAACCAACAGCACAAGGCTCTGGCACAGAAATATTACACTCATTAATGCTGCCATAAATAAACTACCCTGAACACACAAATATATAAGGTTACATATAAGCACCGAGACTGCAGTGTAAGACTGAGAAGGATGTTTAATACACTGACAGGTCTTTAAGGTTAACGTTATGTTGTCTTGTGTGTTATAAAAAGGGATAAACAGGACTCACCATAGTTCAGCTCCGTGAGTCTCCTGTAATAATGTGAAAGGTTAGCACGCACACTCACAACATTGTTTACACATGTGTCTCTATCAAGGTGAAGCAGACAGAGGCCATAACACCAACCACAGACCAACGAGGAAGAGCCATCCTCCACATACTGAGACTCCACTGCCACCTAGTGGACGGAGGATAGTCATCGACCAGAGCTGCGTTTCCCTAAAGCCTCGTAAACAACACAAGCGACAGAGACTCATTTTGAACACTCTCTCCACACCTTTAAGAGACTGAGCTCTAGCCTCTATTTCTGTCACATAAAAACTAGCAGGGAATTACTACAGATTTATGGGGTGGGGTGTTAAGTTTATATTTGAGTTTTGGACATGGTCCACTAAGACAATTCTTAATGAACTTATAGAATAGTAACAGCCAGTTAATTAAAAAGCAATGAAAACACAAGTTAACATATAAATCATCGGTCTCTTTTTAGCCTAAGATTAGCCTTAAAGACTGAGAGAGCCTCCAATGGTGTGAATATAATAATAATAATAATAATAATAATAATAATAATAATAATAATAATAATAATAATCTTTATTTAAATAGCACCCCTTCATATATAAATGCAGCTCAAAGTGCTTCACACACTGTTTCACACAAAGAAAGAGGTAAAACATAAAATATTATAAAATAAAACTATAAAATTCAATTGCAGAATAAAAATCAGCATAGCTATAAAAGAAACACTTGAAATAAAACATCAAAATATAATTAGTAAATAAAAATAAATAAACTATTTTAAATAAAATCTAACAATAAAATGCAATTACAGAATAAAAACTGCATAGCTATAAAATAAGAAGTTTGAGAAATAAATTTGGTAAATAAAATCAAATAAATCATAAAAATAGAGTTTATAAAAGTGTGTCTTCAGCTGTCTTTTAAATGCTTGCACTGATGTTGAGTCTAATCTCTATTGGTAAATTATATTTTTCTTCAGTGCATAAAAAGCTGCTTTCCCCACTTCTTTTCTTAACTGGTCAGGGTTAGGATTAGGAGGGTTAGGAATAGTGATTTTAATTGATGTTTAATAACCTGTGACAGAATTTAATATAAAAATAACGACAAGAGAAGTCAATAATCTTATTTCTCTCTCAGTTCACACTGGCTGTGGAGTTTAAAATACAGTTGTTCTTCTCAGTTAGCATAACTAGCTAGTTTATCAAAGTTAGCTACATTAGGGTGACCAAACGTCCGTATTTCCCAGGACATGTCCGTATTTCACGTCCTGTCCCGGGCGTCCCGGGTTTTTTTTTAAAAAGTGAGGAAATGTCCTGGTTTTTCAAATTATCTTCATTGGCCCATTAAAATGTAAATTTACAGGCACTAGGGCACTGCTCACGGCGCTGCGTGTGACGTAATCCCTGAGCGCAGCCCTGTTCTGAGGGCAGCGTGACTGTCAGTACGCAAGCAACATGCCGAAGCACAAGTGTATGTTTACCGACGATTTACAGAAGAGTTTCCCCGCTTTCAGACCGGGTCGAGACAAATGGGAAGCCTTGTGCACAGTGTGTTATTGTTATGGTGTGTCATTTGTTAATTTATTTTTTTTCAATAGCCTACAGAACAATATTTTGTTCGTTACTGAGGGTAACAGAGTGTCATGTGTTATTTGGAGTTGAGAGTTATTGTTAACTTTTGTTGTTAAGTGAGGGATGTTTAGATGAGACATTATTTATTTCATTGTGCTATTCATTCATTACAGGAAATGTTAACTTAAGCATTTTGAATAAATGCATTTTTAAATAAAATTATGTTATTGGAATTTTTGTCGTTGAGTCTTACTGAAAAGCATTTTTAATAAACCAACTGTAAATATGCTATTGCAAGCCCCCCCCCCGGTCCAAGGTGTCCTGGTTTTCCCAAATGAAAATATGGTCACCCTAAGCTACATAGCAAACAACCAGGTAGCCAGCTATACTGACCATCGTTTGTCATAAATCAGTATAATGTACGTATGTTTTTCAGCTTATTGTATCTTTGAATGTGACCTACTGTTACTATTATTGAGCTTTTACACATGTATTTTTAACGAAATCCTGTCACAACCTCAACAGTTAACTAACCTGCTCACAGGCTCTGATATGATTGGCTTACAACTTAGGAGCTCTGATATGATTGGTAACTTGTTTTTTCTTCTCATTCAGTGGTAGATCCAGCAATAGCAACACCAGTTCTCACCCTTCAACAACAATAAATGAAACAGGAAACTTCAAAAATACTTGCAAAAATGTTTTATTGCAAGGCAACATTCCCACATGACAGATCCAGCTAAAAAGAGAAAGCAATGAGATTGCCTCCGAAGTATCAAAATATCAATCAAGTTTTAAGACATCCTAAGAACACTCAATGACATTTAACAAATACAAGTCCTCACCACGTACAGAAACATACCCACTAATATTGTTTAAGTATGGCTCACATCAAGTATAACACACTGAAATGTGCTATAAACATGCATTGTTTTGATTCTTCTCCTTTCTTATGTAAACATGTACAAATATTGCCTTAAGTGGTAGACCTGAATGTGAAGATGATCTTGGAAGCTGAATTAATTACTAGTAATACTGATGAACAAGTGAACTGAGAATACATTCTCTTTAACAGGAGTGAGACACTTTCTATGAGGTTCTAGACTTAAGGTGTGGAGATTCCAGTTATACAGTATAGTGAACTTACATCCATCTCTATTCCCAACATCATGAATATCCCAACACACAAGATACAGCTATGCAATTACAACCAAAGAGATTTTTTTAACAACCAGTGTCACCATAATCTAACTAGAGTTCATTGTTTATCGTGGATAGAAAAAGGCATGTGGAAGATTGCAATCACCTGATTACAGATTTACAGTATAAAATTCATGCTGATCAAAACAGATTAAACATACAAAGTTTTGCAGATTTGTCACCTTTACAGATGAAGATCGATATGATATACTTAGTTGTGCAGTCATGCAGTCTCACATCTAACATTGGCAAGTCGTTATGGAACTGATCACATGACCGTGAAGTACACACATCTAATAAATGTAGATTTAACCATAGAAGAGTATCACTGAGTGTGCGTAAAGCATGGACAGTTAATACAATGCAAGAGCTGGTTGGTGGGACTGGAATGTTTGTGGTGCAGAAGTAGATGTGCTGGAGTGTGGACTTCAGTTTGGCACTCTGGAGTGATGCGACACACAGCAGGAGTTTCTTTTATTTGCTTATTGCTGGCACCTTGGCCCATCCACAAGGCAAGGCTCTCTGCTAGTCGTCCTGAAAGTGCAATGAAAAAAGATGGAGTAAGGCTTCTAAATCTATCCACAATTAAAATGTGACATCTTTCTCAACCTATGAATGGATATGAGCGTGGCCTCACCCATTCATCTTCATCCACTCCCTCGAATAACTCCTGAGGCAGAGGGTCTTCTCTATTCCCTAGCTTAGCCACCATAGCACTCAAGAGCTGCAGTAAACACAGGCAAGTACAGTTGTGACAATAACTCCAACCAAGCACACTAACAGCGTCTTACCCAAATATCAATACACACCTCTTCTTTCTTCTGTTCATCTGTCTTTTCCTCAAGGTACACAGAGGAGGGCAGGTACTTCCTCACTGGAGCTTCCTTAGGAGCCTCACTCACTGAAGATGCAGCAAGAGGTTAAAAACAAGTTTGGTCACAGACAACATTCAACAGATACTGATAACCTAACATGTAAACATTATGTGCTGTAGTACCAGGGGTCATGTCTTTGGGCTGCAGACTGATCTTGCGATGCTGACCATCAGAGCCAGAAAGCCAAGCAGCAGCAGACAAAGCTGGTTCCCACCACACTGCTGTCCTGGGGAAGACGTCATCCTGGAAGAACTCTTTCTGCACACAGTAACCAAAGCACTGTGTTTACAGATTCTCTATGTGATGGTGATCAAGTCTAAATCCAAGGAAATAAGCATTTCTGCAAGAACTCAATGGATTCAATCCCTCATTTATAATAAACGTATGTCTGAAAGATTGTAGATGCCTTCGCATTCCAACATTTCTTCTAAAATCAAGGCCATTAAAGGGCCCATATAATGAACAAATTACTTTTTTAAACGACACTTTGAACAATGCACCCATTTAGAATTCCCTGATTTCGTTTGTCATTGAAACCAACAAATTTACATATACACAGCAAATCTACTTACAACATCCAATGAAGTTAAAAGGAGTATTTCAGGTTGCTTTTTAAATTAGGCATAATGCAGGGCAGCCAATCAGAATTGACACCATTTACATACCTTTTTTTTTTTTTTGCCAATTTTATCCCTTTCCCAATGTAGTAGTAGCCAATTAGCCCATCCCCTCCGTTAGGACTCTCCCCATGACTTTTGCAATGTCCCTGACTCTAGGAGGGTGAAGTCAAGCACAAGCCTCCTCCGTTGTGTGTGATACAGTCACCGCCTCTTTTCGAACTACCGCTGATACATCGTCACTGGGGAGCCAATACGCTCAGAGGAAAGCGCAGGATTACCAGCTCTGAATGGACCAATCAGTAGATGCCTGAGCCAGCGGATATTGCAATGTGTGAGTGATGGGGGAGAGAGAGAGAGAGAGAGAGAGAGAGAACGGCATCTACCTGCCCAGAGAGAGCACGGCCAATTTTTGCTCTCTTGGGCCCCGGCTGTTGATGGCGAACAGCATGACCGGGATTCAAACTCGCAATCCTCTGGTCATAGTGTCAGCGTCTTAGCCTGCTGAACCACTTTGGGCCCACCATGTACATATCTTAAAGACAAAGTAACCAGTCTGTGTAATTCTAAGGTACAAAGTGAGGTTGGAAATGGTTATATAAAAATAAATTATGACTATTTTTGTGCATAGAACAACACATTGTGGGTGGACATCACGTGGGAAATGACATACAAGTAGCAGCATCCTGAGAAGTCTTACATCCCAAGAAGTTCTAGTTTATACAATTACTGGCAATACTTTCAATGACGATTAAAGAGGCTGTGCACACAGATGACAGTTTTGGTGTATTGTATGGTTGAATAATTCACTTATTAGAATGGGTATCTGGGTAATTTTGGACATAATGTATCTAATAACACATACAACTATCATAATGATAGTGTGCAGTATGACCAGAGGGTAATGGCTAAGTCACTTACTCGGACACGAGGGACTTTGAAAGCCACAGGCTCAATGGTGGTCTTGCCAAGCCGGATGGCTCTGGCCACCTCTACATCACGCACATCACACTCCGTTTTCGGCAGGAAGCACAAGCCCTGATCCCACACAGAAGCACAACTTTAGAAAAACTGGACAACTCACAGTAAGACTGACAGAGACAAAGTGGTGACTTTGTGGTACCTTGTGTGGTTCAGAAGAGTGGAAGCTGCTGCACTCCATAAAATAGGGAGCTTCTGATATGATTTCAAAGATGTATACACGTGTGTCACCCTAAATTAAAAAGAAATGATCTGAATAAGACAGTCAGCACTGCTTTAGTCAAATGAACAACTAATGCTGACTGAACACTAAGCAACTATCCTACAGTAACAGCTACAACAGTCAGTGATGTTCAAGGACTGACAATGTACAATAAATATATACAAAATGTATGTTTTAATGTATCACACAATTAATTTCAGTCTCTTTAAGATGAATGTAAAGTAGCACAACAGTAACACAAAGTTAATTAACTCAGCAACTGAAATTTGATTACATACATTTTAACTGCAATGCTTTACATTAGTCTGTTAGAGGAAAAAAAGTGACTGTACTGCATTACTTCCAACCAAACGTAATTCAGTCAGTCAGTCAGTCAGTCACTCAGTCACTCAGTCAGTAAGTCAGTAAGTCACTCAGTCAGTAAGTCACTCAGTCACTCAGTCAGTCAGTCAGTCACTCAGTCAGTCACTCAGTCAGTCACTCAGTAAGTCAGTCACTCAGTAAGTCAGTCACTCAGTAAGTCAGTCACTCAGTAAGTCAGTCACTCAGTCAGTAAGTCAGTCACTCAGTCAGTAAGTCAGTCACTCAGTCAGTAAGTCAGTCACTCAGTCAGTCAGTCAGTCAGTCATTCAGTCAGTCAGTCAGTCACTCAGTCAGTCAGTCACTCAGTCAGTCACTCAGTCAGTCAGTCAGTCACTCAGTCAGTCAGTCAGTCACTCAGTCAGTAAGTCATTCAGTCAGTCAGTCATTCAGTCAGTCAGTCATTCAGTCACTCAGTCATTCAGTCACTCAGTCATTCAGTCACTCAGTCAGTCAGTCACTCAGTCAGTCAGTCACTCAGTCAGTCAGTCACTCAGTCACTCAGTCATTCAGTCAGTCACTCAGTCACTCAGTCAGTCAGTCAGTCAGTCACTCAGTCAGTCAGTCAGTCAGTAAGTCAGTCAGTAAGTCAGTCATTCAGTCAGTCACTCAGTCAGTCATTCAGTCAGTCATTCAGTCAGTCATTCAGTCAGTCATTCAGTCAGTCATTCAGTCAGTCAGTCAATCAGTCAGTCACTCAATCAGTCACTCAATCAGTCACTCAATCAGTCAGTCAGTCATTAAGTCAGTCAGTCAGTCAGTCAGTCATTAAGTCAGTCAGTCAGTCATTCAGTCAGTCAGCAAGTCAGTCAGTCAGTCAGTCAGTCAGTCAGTCATTCAGTCATTCAGTCAGTCATTCAGTCACTCAGTCACTCAGTCAGTCATTCAGTCATTCAGTCAGTCATTCAGTCACTCAGTCAGTCAGTCAGTAAGTCATTCAGTCAGTCAGTCATTCAGTCAGTCAGTCAGTCAGTCATTCAGTCAGTCATTCAGTCAGTCATTCAGTCAGTCAGTCACTCAGTCAGTCACTCAGTCACTCAGTCAGTCACTCAGTCACTCAGTCAGTCACTCAGTCA
>BRDA01007029.1:108276-130904 GCA_036984385.1 Crenuchus spilurus
AATGTTTCAGAAATGTAACTTGATAGTTGTATCAATGCTTTGTAATTATATACTGTGTTATAATAATATTATTATAATTATATATACATATATAAACTGCAGGGTTAAGGGTAAAAACACTTGGTCCATACCTTACGGGGTACCTGGTAACTGATGGGTATGATAAAGCCTTCCGTCAACTGCATCACCCGCAGCACTTCACAGGAGCCTACATCCAATGCCAGCTTGGGCACCATGGTAATGCCACGCGTTGACGCATCACTCAAGCAGTGACTCACTGCAGTGTAGAGAAACAGGGCTGAAATGTTCCTGGTTTCTGATCTAGGTAATGCTTCTCATAATCTCGTAAATATGAATTTATAAACTAGGGATCAGCTGATCAGATAGGGATTTACTCATAATACAATTAAGCATGATTTCTTTATAAACAGCCGTTAATCTCACCTTGAGACAGGAATGGCTCACTTGTTGTCACCTCAAAGCAGTCAATCACACTGTCTCCCTGATAAAAAAGAAGACAACAAATGTTTATACAGGGAATGTTTTGGAAAGTTTTAACTGAACAAGTCAAATAAAATGATTTTTTTTTTAATTATGACTTTTATATTATTAATATTATGGTCAGTGCTGGAATAAAACTACAACCCACCTTTCCTGACACTACAAGTAGACCAGAGTCAGGATCATACAGTGGCATTAATGTCCTAAAGTTTCAGAAAGACAAAAGGAGAAAGAGATTATTGTTTAAAATGTGAGGATTCAGTTTACATCTCAACATCTGATCCAAACATAGATCCACGCCCACCTTGGAAAATGACAGTATCATGACAAACTGTTCATAGTTTAATTCAAAACGGTAAAATGTTGATCTATATTTTATTTTTATTACACTTAAAGTGACATATTTCAGTGTTTTTTGTATTAATTTTGATGCTGTTTGAATAGTAATTTACTTAAATCTGAAATTAAATTTCTGAATAATTTGAGATTCTTGATTTCTGCTTTTTCTGATGAGCTATAAGCCAAATGTATGACACCTTTTCAAATTCAATTATGAACACAACATTTTTCACATAATTCAAATGTTTTCAGAAATATTTTGCATTTGTAGTCCTAATAGACCAAAACCGACAAGTTTACAGTCATTACATGACATACAAGGCATAACTGCTGCTGGGTAATGAACATTGTAAGTCCAGGGTCACTGACACCTAAGAGACTAAAGGTTTTTAATTTTTGGTCTCGCACGTGCATCCTCCGACCACCAGAGGGCGCAGACTACAAATAAAATGCCACTTGCTTCTGATTCATTTCCAGTGGCGTGTAAATAACACCCAGCTACCAGTCAAAGGAGGCTTATTTCTTACATCTAAAACAACTTTAGAGAGAACAGTTCTGTGTTGTTTTAGGCACACACTGAATGGACCAATGAACCCCAAAGTGGAATTCATGCATAGCATCTGGTTGCCAGAGGCCTTGACCACGCTCAATCACAAGCACAATGCTGCACATTCATGGCTGAGCTCTGCTACTTGGTGAAGCTCTGAGGTTGAACAGATGAACTTTAGCAAGACGCCTCAAAGGTCATTGATGGGTGCAGATGACGGTCACGGAAGGGACATAGGGTGGACATTTTCATACCAATATGCCCGCCTGGGCAGAGTTGCCACACAGTCAGTGAAACCTACCTCAGGGCCAGTGTAGGGTGAGACTATCTCTAACCTGTTTTATCTGAAGTAAAGGTTAATGTTTGATTCAACAATATGAGATTTGAAAATCATGAATAGATGTGCTTTAGAGGTTCTAGAAGCTCACTGGTGTACAGAACCAGTACCATGTTTAAAACCATAAGGTAGAACACCACCATAATCAGAGTTTACTACAATGGTAATACAAACCGGATTCCAAAAAAGTTGGGACGCTATACAAATTGTGAATAAAAACTGAATGCAATTAGGCCAAGTAAAAAAAATTCTCAAATGTACAAGCATATATACTGGCTTCATGTATCCCAGAAGTCTAAAATGCAACAAATGTCCCACATTAGGTTAATGTGCCCAGTGGTTTGGTGGTGCAACTGACAGTAAAAGAGATAAACAACACATGTCCCAGCTGGAGGGCTCGAGTCTATCTGATTCTTGACATCGCAGTGATTGGTGAAACCATTTGTTTTCCATTAGGCCCATCTCTGCAGCCCTTCCTGGATATACACCTCTGGAGTCAGTGAAGGCCAGCCACGCTTTGTTAACCTAGCGCTGTGTTCCCATGTCAAACTCAGTTTTTTTTCTGTAGGGAACCTTCAAACACCTCCATTCCCACACACATGCCAGAACTCCTCCCAACTTTTAAAAATCGAGTCATCTTTATTCTAATACATTTCTATAGAGGTATTTAGTCTTATTCATCTAGTTCTAGCTCTTCTTTATTTGGTGTCTTTGAGTCTAAACTGTTTTTCTTGCCTCTTGTACAAAACAAAGTGCAAGTGAAGGTCATGATTAATGCACTGCTTAACTACAATAAACACAGTCAGCTTTGTCTGGAGTGTATTTTCCTGCCAGAGCAAACAAATAAGTGTCTGACCACTGCCACTGTGTTGTTTATCTGAGAGTAGCTTTGGTCACATGACAGACTATGTTTAGGCATGAATGAATGCTGCAACAATCATGAGGTTCACTCAAGAGCATATGTAAGAGCAAGTGTGTGTGTGTGTGTGTGTGTGTTTTAGTTGAACAGGGTGTGAGGAATTACTCCTAGAGTAAATCTCTAATCTAATCTAAGTAAGCTTCCTCAGGGCATGGACGGCTGAGTCAGAGGAGTAGAAACACACAAGAACAAAGGATTTCATTCCATTGTCTTCCAGTACTCTAGTTCTTGTGCACACTTTTTCATATCTGGTCCTGGAAGGTTGTCCAGGACAGTTTGCCCAAGAAGCCTGTACTGAGCAGGGAAAACACCAAACTTTGTTGGACACCAGCCTTCCAGGACAAGATGTGAAGGTCCTTGTTCCAGCATATAAAAGTGACAGTGACAGAGCTGGAAACAAAAAAAACTAAGGGACTCTCAGCTGAGTCTCCTGATCATTATAAAACAGGGTTAACCTCTTATACTCTACATCTGTGATTACACCCTACAATGTCTGCAAAAAACTACACAGGCAACAATGTATATCTATCCTGTTACATGACAATTAAGCTACAGTAGTGTTAAAGCTTCACTACATTCACTTTTTTCAAGAGAAAGGAGCAGGTTCTTTTCATTACTGAAATGTTTTAAACAGTAAAATAATGTCTGTTATGGAGTGAGGACAGAGTGAGTGGAGTCGATACAACTTCAAATACATTCATTACAACACAGTCTGATATATTCTCTAACCAAATATGACATTTCTAGACCTGAGGAAGCTTAAATAACATATGTAATCAAAGGGGAAAGGAACAAGCAGGGTTGTAGGATTAGATGAGACAGGTGCTGAACATTAACCTAACAGTACAATGTGATGAGGGAGGGGACATCGAAACATGACGTGAATGCAAACAAAAAGCACATGGCAACAAAACACGTGGACAGAGACAGCACAAGGCAAAATGTAAATACAAACATATAACACGTAGACAGTGACCGGAAATGGATGAGGCAAAGGCAGAGGTGTGACACCATCTTTACCTTCAACTGTTCCAAATATATTTGTCTTTGATCCATTTGTTTTCTTTGCCATCATAACCCCTCTCAAAACATCTGCAGCTGATTTCATTTAAAAGATTTTGGTAACACTTTCTATGAAGCCTACATTAATAAGTCATTATAAATGTGTTTATAACTATTTATAACTTGGTAATAATGCTTTGTAAGCATACTTATAAACTCTTATAATGCACTGTTAGGGACCGTCTCACAATTAGCAGAAGAGTTTCAGTCATCTGTAGCCAATGGCATGCAAATTAAACACAGAAAACATCCATGTGACTTATTCATTTTCTTCATTTTATGTTTTTGATTAAATATCAGTAATAATGTAACATACATGCATATTCATACATATTCATATATTACTGTCTTCTGTAATTTTGGTTAAATTGGCTTGAAAAGCCAATTTACTGTTATTTGTTATTTATTCTGCACTCAAAATATAAACAACTACTCCTCCTACAGCTTTTGACATAGAACCATGAAACTCAGTAGGGTTGTCGATCCTATACCCAATTAAGTTGCTTGTGCTTTTTGGACTGATCCAATTTATGGATTTTGGAAAATCATAGATTTTTGGTCCCACTGGAATCCAGCAAAATGTGTCTCTAAGATTTTGACTCAGCATTTCAAACCTCTAGAAGTCACCATTTTTCAACTAGAAACACCAAATTTTGGAAATTCGTAGAACGTATAGTGTAGATTTAAGATTTCATTTTATGGCCAAATTGGAATTATGAATTTTGTAAAATTCCCAGGAGTATAAATAAATCATAATAAAATAATCAGGAGCTATTTACAAAGTTTAACATTACAATGTATTTAGCTGGGTTTTGCAAGCCAATTTAAAGTTAATTCATGAACTTTACCTTTCTAGTTTAATATACAAATATAAAAGAATAATCAATTAAACTCATGTTATTAAACCTAATGTTGTCAAACCAACTTATTAAAATACAGATATTTATTCCTGACTACAAGATTTATTTGGGGAGTTTAGATACTAATTTTATAATAATTTATATAAATGATGAACTGTGTTCAGTATTCAGTCAAAAGTTTCATTTGATTTGGTTTCAGGATGTAAATGCAAGTTGCCAGAGACTTTATTAAACAAACTAATCAAAACAAAACCTGAAGTACACAGATAAAACTAAACTGTGAAACAAGACACTACAAGACACAGGTGATGACAATGCCAAGTGGTGTGACCAGAACAGGGCACAAGGCGGAGACAAGGTGGTAAACATAAGAACATAACATGAACGTAAACACAGAATACAAACCAAAGTATGTGGACACGAGGAAAAAGAAAAAGCACAAATAGACAAAAGCAAAGCTGAACAGAGGCTAGAACAAGACTAAAACCTCACACTATGCGTTTTACAAACTAGCAATAACAGCAATCCTCTGCTGAACGGCTTGGTAAAGCTCTTTTCTTTACTCAAAAATTTCCATTTACACACATGATTGTTCCATCCAGCAGCACCTGCGACATAATGAACACATATCTGAATAAATGTGGAGGCCGAGTGAGGCTGAGTTTCATCAACTGCAGTGCTGAAAGCTCTTCCATCCCACAAAAGATCAAGTCTGAAAGACAAAATGAGCTAGAATGGCCGTGGCAGAGATGCCACAGAAGTTTAAAGTGAAAATGCCACTGTCCACACAATCACGGCTTTCAGTGAGATCCAGATGAGCTGTGAAAGAACCTTCAAAAAATGACAGCCACCTTCATCACCACTAGACGAGCTCATTGTATTACTGTCATGATGATTACAGACCTTCTGTTTGCATTATTATAAACAGCCATCTACTGTGTGTGTGTGTGTGTGTGTGTGTGTGTGTATGTGATGAAGATGCAGGAGATAGGCAGAATGAGGAGGAGGGGACAGATAGGTGGACAGGTAGATGAGAGATGTCTGTGTGTGTGAAGCTAGTTCTGCACAGGTGAGGGGAGAGGCATTCAGATATCTGAATATGATCAAATTGGAGCTCTTCCAACTAAACGTCCTCACAGCCCCCCTCCCCACACACAGTTTGGTATTACTATAATTGTGAGGATGCCCCGCTGAATAATTTAAAGCTAACCTGCCCTTAATCTCAGTAACCAATAGTCTTTTACATTTTTACCTTTTTTAAGCTAAAATTATACAAATTGTGGGAAAAAAAATGTTTGCTTGTGAGGGTTATTAAAACTGCCCCACTTCTAAGCATTTGACCTGCATTCTAATCATTATGAGTACATTTGGTCCCTATGAGGGATACATATCTGTATTTCTATAATTGTGAGAAATGCTGGTTCTCGAAGAGATCAATGACTGTATTCCTATCATAAAGACGGTTGGTCCCCACAAGGAGATCAATACTTGTATTCCTATCATGATGAGGACATATAGTCTCTACAAATATATAAATACATGTACTCCTATCATTACAAAAGCAGTTGGTGTCCACAAAGAGAAAAATATCTATATTCTTATCGTTATGTGAACATTTGGTCCACACAAAACCATAAACACAAAAATGAACACACACACACTCACACACACACACACACAGTTCTCAGTTCTTTTTTATGTATGTGTGCATGTGTGTAAAGGCATGGTATTACAGTATTACAGGAAGTTAATAAGAAAAGTTTTGGGGTCAGGACTACAGGCTCCTAGCAGGACTCAGAACCACATGACTCCAGTCTTTCTAATGCCAGATCCTTATCATCTCAAAGGCACCTTTCACACAGCTCACAAAAAGCCCTAACACACTGCTGCTGCTGTTGCACCTGTAGTCCTAGTCTCTCCATCTATTACAACTATGCACTCAGTCCACTGGGCACACAGTCTGCAATTTTAGTTAGTTCTTAAACCTAATATGGTCTTTGCTGACTGTCGCTGATATGCAGTGAGAGGAGTACAGCTGTGCCCAGTTAACTAATCAAGGCAAACAAATGCAAGAAGTAAAAAATGGAGGCAAACAAGTCCATGCCAACTCTGCTCTGTTGGATTGAATGGAAGTCCTCAGAAGATGTTAGAAATCCTCTAAAGACAGCCGATTGTTGATGTTTTTCCAAGTAGATGCACTGGAATGCATTTAGATCAGAAGTTGGGATTAACTACACAAAAAGAACAAAATTCCCAGTACAATACAATGCACTTCAGCTCAGAAAGGGCATGCTCTTTAGCTGATTAGCTGAAAAAGGTGTGTAAGAGGAAAGATTTATCAAACTATGCACGGCAGAGGTATCCCAGGACCAGGGTGTGGCATCACTGATCCAATGTCAGCAGCTCTCTGTTTGCATTGAGCTGTAAAAAACTAAAAATGGACAGTGAATGAAGTACAGAATTATATGATCCATAGCCCAGTTTATCAGTCTGCTGTAAATTTTCCCATTTCACAATCAAACTCAACACCTCACCAACGTCCTCTGCCCCCCACCCCCCACAGGCCTTGTGGGAATTGGGCTTAACAGCTCTGTGACTGTGGTTTTGTGAGTGACACTACTTCCTTTTCCCATAGAGCCAGATTTGTGGCATAAGTGGGATGCTTCATGACATTTGGCTGAAAGTGTAGTTGACAGCGTGGGAAAGGCTTGACTGGATCTGTGTTTCTCTGTGTATGTGTGTAACAGGCCTTTATGTGTGTACACACTGATCTACACAGTCATTGCAGTATACATGAAATCAGAGATTTGTTTTATGAATAGTGGCAACAAGCGCTGTATACTGAAACATATCGCTGAAAGTAAACAATCAAGATTGATGTATAATTGCTGTATAACTGTATAGGATGGCATTCTGCTGGGTTCAAGTCTATGCCTTATCACTATCCTTGTAAATCATCCTAACTTCCCACATCTGTCTATCTTCACTAGGTAAACAGACCCACATACTAAATATCCTGACGACCAAACACATATCAAGGCTAGTATCCTGCACACTAGTGAAATGGTTCCAAAGAAGCATGTGTGCTCAATAAAGTCTGTTCAAAGGAACAATGAACTCTGGCAACAATGTACACTGAAATAGAATTAACAGGATAATTACGTCTATATGGCAAAGAAATAAAAATCTTAATATCTTTTTGTAGTGATAGCCAATCAACCCACCCATCGGCTAGGACTCTCCCAAACATTTGTAATGTTGGACTCCAACATGCTGGGAGGAAAGCTCAGGATCTCCAGCTCTGATGGATCGGCTACAAGACACCTGAGCCAGCTGACATTGCATGGTAGTAGTGATGTGGAGAGAGCACCATTTACCCAGCCAGAGAGAGCACAATTGCTCTCAGGCCCCGGCTGTCGATGGCAAGCAGCATGAACAGAATTCAAACTTGCAATCCTTTAATCACAGAACACTGAGCCATTTGGGGCTACATATAACTATATAACAAATATTTTCTTTCTCATTTTAAGTAAAATTATCCAAATAATAATAACTCAGCAAATAATTGTTTGCTTAATCTTGAAATCATTGAAGAGGCCACTGAATGCAATTATTCAGTTTATTTTAGTGAGTGTACATTGTTTTCATCAAACTGTTCAACTTTTTTTTTAAATAATGTTTAATTTTTTACACTAATCAGTTTATTTAGCTCTGCTCTGATCAGCTGGTTTACTGTGATGCACAACAATGATGCCAGTGTTGAACAGTGAAAGTGCCACAACATTTCACCCAAAATGAGGAGAAAAAAGGGAAAGGAGGAGAGATGCACAGCATGTAAGAGAAGTGTATGAGAGAGGAAGTGAGTGAAGAGAAAGGCTATGTGATTAATAAAAGGCTATGTGATTAATAAAATGTATTGTGGATTTGAAACTGGGTGAAACTTATTCTGATTGGCTGATTAACTGCCAGCATGAAATACAAAATACATATAAAATGTCTTCTTACATTAATTTTCTCTTTTTTTGATCAAGTGTCCACAGGGAGTTATACGTTGTAACCTTTCTTTCTTCTTTTTTCATGTTTTGAAGCTGACACAGCGTGGGTGCCAAAATACACGTGAGAAATAAAAACAGCTTCTCTCAAAACAAGAGGAGAGCTGAGGAAAAACAGAAGGAGAGGAGAGAAGAAAGGTGCACAGTATGGAAGAGAAGTGTGCGGGAGAGGAGGCGAGTTAAGAGAAAAGCTGTTATGAATTGAGTAAATGGCAGAGAGGATGTTTGACTAACCTAACACAGAAACTGTAACTGTAAAGGTAGATGAAGGATTGGTGTATGTAAAGCAGTGGTTCTTAACCTTTTTTGAGGCACCGAACCCAACAGTTTCATATGTGCATTCACTGAACCCTTCTTTAGTGATAAATAAAATGATATTTTTCCTCAAATTCAAGACATAGGTATATGTTTTTTTACTGGTGCACAAAATGAGCCGTGCATGAACATCACCTTGCTCAAAGAACAAAACCAACACAGTGCATGAACTCACAACAAATTACGGTATTACTTTATTCTTGAGAAGTATTTCGGCCTCATAAAAGAATTTCACCCCCCCCCCCAATTTTTTTTTTAACCATTTTACTAATTAAAAATTAATTTGGATTTTTTAAAGAATGTAACATTTTTTAATAACTTAATTTTTTTAATTAAAATTTTGTTTTTGTTTTTGGCCAAGCGGGGCGTGTCATCACGACTTTACACAAGTGTGTCTACCTCCGTGGCAGAGGCTCCTCCAAACCCCTGAGACCGACACATCGAACCCCAAGGGTTCGATAGAACCCAGGTTAAGAACCACTGATGTAAAGCATGAGGATTTTGGAATTTGCCTGATTTAGTGTCCTGTTTGGTTATTGTTTATTTGAATCGAAAAGAGACAACAGCGTTTGAGGGTGATGGTATGATAGCTCCATATACTGAACTTTCATTATTGATTTTTCCATCGTGGGACCCTTTAAATGTAGCTTTAGGTCCTTTAACATCCCCAGAAATGGCTTTTTAAGGGAAATAGTTCAAATCTGGTTTGCACAGGTTGAGAGAAAGCAGCCTTGCTCTGGCTAGGAAACAGCAAAAAAAAAAAAAAGCCTGAAGAGTCTGCTGGGATTAATTTCTCTACACACACGTGTTGAAAGTGGAACTGATTAAGGCTAGGATAAAATAACATGTGGACAGGGCGGACATGAACAGTGTGGGCTAATACATGGCGTGGGGTTTGGATTATGCACGGATTCCATTTCCAGGCTGCGACGACATCATGCATGGCAAAATAACTGGACAGAATTGACATCAGCAAAATTACTAAGCACATCTAATGCAGTCTGAATGTGCTGGAGTGATGCCGTGTGTCAGTGTTTGGCATGAGGAGGCTGTGCATGTTTGCCAAGCCAAAGCCAGACGTTCTGCTTTGGTGTACTAAAGAGATATTTCATATAAAAATGTTTATTAGTGGTTGCTTAGAGTGACAGGAGATGAGCCCTATGGTGTGCCAGTGGCTTGTGTGTGTATTTGTAGCCCTAGTTCTAATGAATAAGAGTTATACTTAAGAATTCGTTCCATGCAACTAGTACTAAACTGTTGTTATGTCTAGAGTTAGTTGTATGTGTTATAGGAAATACTGTGAAGGTCAGTGCTCACTAGTCCACCAGTTTCTGTATACAGTACACAGTAAATCTGCCAGTGTTAAATCAACACTATTAGAGTCAAATTAACACCGAGAGTGTTACATTTTGACACCCTCAGAGTTAATTTAACTCTAATAGTGTTGATTTAACACTGGTAGATTTGCTGTGTATGTGTAAGTATGTACATATGAGGGAAGGCAAGGGTGGAGCATTGCTAACATGAAAGGGGGCAAACCTCAGTAGTGGGCTCTACACTGGGCAAGAGGACAGTCTCTGTTTTCTCATCAGTTTCTTTCTCATCTCTGTAATGTTCTTCAGACATACTGGAATACAGAGATGGAAGTCATTGAGAAAAGTTGAGGTACAGTGGGCGCTTTAGCCCTATTTAGATTGGATTATATGTACACAGGGGTCCTGAGGTTATTTCTTCTTTTACAGGAGCTCCTCTATGAATTTTTGTCTCCAGACCTGCCATGTCAATGTTTTTCTTCCTCTTCCTTGGAGAAAAATACAGGCTGAATTACCTACAGTTTTTCAGCTCAAACTCAGCACTCATCTAATAATTCTCTATAATAATATAATAATAATAATAATCTAATAGTCCTGTCTAGATTTCCATTCTTTTCCAGGCAGGGTCAGCTGGCAATGCAATTTGTTTTAATGTTGGCGTCTGCTGCTACTGTTTTTAGTCTCATAACATGTGGATCCACCAGAAACGGCAACAAACGAATTATTTTAATGGGTCACTCAATTGTATACTTAGTTCTAATAGATAATCTTCCACTCCATATTCTACATGGGAGAGCATTATGTAGTGGAAAAGCTAGATTCTACAAACTTATTAAAGAGGTAATTATAATCATAGCTACAGGTACAATGCATTACTTACTATTATAATACATTACTGTGTTACTTAAATATGTGATGTTAAATACAGTTGAAGTAATATACTGTAACTGTTAATGATGGTTATATTCACACTGATAATAAAATTGCCACAAGTCTTAAACGGCTGGCCAATCGAGGGTGCTAGGGCACCTCCCTCCATGACTAAATAATCAATAGCTCCATTTAAAAAATAATCAATAGCTACCTATTTTAAGAATGTATGTGCTCAACATGCACTATAACATGTAATATATCAAAGATATTGAGGGAAAATTCGCTTCCTGGTTCATTCTCTGTCTCTTCTGAGGTGACAGAAATATCATCCAGTCAGAGAAACAGCAGCCAATCACTGACCTGCTGACACACGATACACACATAGTGTAGTAGCCTCCGATCTGTTGCATGAAGGAGCTTCATTTATCACCACAGCAGAGTCAGTTAGTGGTTTTAGGAAAATGTGACACTATTAACATGTAATACAGACTCTAGAAATGTCTAATATTTAGTCTTAATAGAGTTTTTTCTCATTTTATTGTACATGTTTCTGATCTAGACTCATTGTGTAATCTAATAATACATGCTGTACTTTCTGTCTTTGCACATTTGCAACTACTGACAACTTTCATTAACTATTAGTCTGCTGATTTTTTATAGTTACTGACTTTTCACAGAGCACTGTCCTGCAGTTTGTGTTAAATAACATCGGGATGGTTCAAGGAACTGACTGAATATGGCTCAAACAGCCCCACCTACAATATTTTTCACCAGCTGCCACTGATAGGGAGAATAAATAAATAATCAGCATATAAGCAATAATAAGCATGATCATGTGACATCAAATTTTGTAGAAAATATGACTCACTAGTTCTTTGCTCATCCTGGTAGTTATTTAAATGTTTTTTGCATATCTGTTTCTTGTTTATATGAGTGTTGCAGCATGGCAGCCTGGTTTCATGTACTGATCTGTTGTCACTGTATTAACTTCTACCAGAACTCATCTGGTCACATCTGTGGGCCCCCTGAGGGTGGAGCTCAAGGCAGCCATCGCCCTCCTCACACAGACTCCACCTCTGAAGGTGAATTTGACATACAGGGGTTAGACAATGAAACTGAAACACCTGGTTTTAGACCACAATAATTTATTAGTAGGTGTAGGGCCTCCTTTTGCGGCCAATACAGCATCAATTCATCTTGGGAATGACATCTACAAGTCCTGCACAGTGGTCAGAGGGATTTTAAGCCATTCTTCTTGCAGGATAGTGGTCAGGTCACTACATGATGCTGGTGGAGGAAACCGTTTCCTGACTCGCTCCTCCAAAACACCCCAAAGTGGCTCAATAATATTTAGACACAAAGACTTGCTGTCTTGGTCACAGATGCGCCAGCAAGACGTGCAGCAACAATTTGTCCTCTTTTGAACTCTGGTATGTCACCATAATGTTGTGTGCATTGTAATATACTATATAACTGTGCTCTTACCTGCTAACTGAACCTTCACACTCTGCTCTTACTGGTGCAATGTGACATTAATGAAGATTGGCCACGAGACTGGTCCAATTTAGCCATGAAACCTCCCACACTAACATGACAGGTGTTTCACTTTCATTGTCTAACCCCTGTAGATTTGCTGCATCCTGCTCTTCAAGACTGATCTGAAATGTAATAATGCTTCCTGACCACTATTGCTTTGCTTATAGTTGAATCATCATGTGTGTCTCAATGTCAAGAGCTTGATTAACTAAAGATCCTTTTTCATGTATCCAGGAGATAGACATCAGACTCCTTACGGCTGTGTTTTGCATTGTATAACCCAGCTCTGTCCGGGACATTCAGTAGTGATTTGAGTAATCCACAGTCCGTTGCCCTTGCAAACGTCTGGGAGGCATTTCATTTAAAAAGACTTAGCTGGGCAGTGGAGCAGTGTGTTCTAAGACAGGAGTCTAAAAGAATGAGAAAGCCTGTGATGGAGAGACCAGCTGTGGCCTATGGGTCTCTTCGTCAGCGTCAGAAGAGGTGCCAAGCAGTGCAGAGCAGCGTCACTCAGTCCACCGTGCCTTAAGATACGGACCCACCTTGATGTTTAATTAAACCGGACACCAGCTTGCTGTGTGCCAACATACCTGACTGAGCCAACACATCTACACTGACAGACTTTGAGTATGTGTGTACCTTGATAATGCTCTTTTGTAGTACATGTACATGACTCAAACCTCTTTTTGGCATTTTGCTGTTATTCATTCTGTCCCTCTAGCAAAACAGGAACAGAGGACTATTCAGGTGGGATTATATTTACCTGGCTAATGAGTTCTTCATTAAGCTCCTCTATGATTTTATCAGAATTTCATCCTCATCCCTGATAAAATGACTGAATTGTCAATTGTCTTTCACCAAACTCAGTGATTGTCTATTTTAATCCCATACAGACAAATCTCTGTGATATCAGAGGCAGCTGTCGCCTCACATTGGATGACTGCATTGAAAAATTGTGTGGTAATTCATGTTTTGCACTGACACAATGTATCCTGTCCTGACTTTTACATTTTTTGTAATGTTAAAAAAGTGCAGTTATGACAACATACAAATTTGCTTCTTTCTTCTATAAAAGTAATGCAGTGAACATTTAAGATACACAATTGGATACTGCTGTGCTTTCAAAAATAATCCTAATCCACTCATGTATTCTGATGCTGTGTGCGGTTTGTGCAGCTTTCTGTGGAAATTGTTGTTTTTGAAGTTGTGCATGGAGGCTGAGAAAGGAGAAAGTCATTAAGGGGGGACCAATCCGAATGGAACCAAGCCCTTTAAAACTTAAACAATTACTTTGATTATAAACTCAACAAATAAAAAAATTAGTCATATGCGACTACATATCTAATAGAGTGTACAGTAATATCCTCACGAGCATTAGTGTGGACTGGAAAACTTTCTGGATGTAAGCAACATCAATATTGACCAGATTTCATGGATGCATTCCCTGGAGGTTTACTCATTATTCCAGGTAGTCCCATAGATTGATGCAAACCTGGGGATTTTGTAGGCCAATCTAGATGTTTCAGTGTTCCTGAACGTCCATCATTCATCTGTCACATTTGAGTCCTGTGAATGCGAGAACTGTCAGTTTGGAATACAGGGACAGGAATGTTATGCTACTCAGTAAGATGATGAGCAAAAGGAAAAACCTGGCTGCAGCTCAATGTAGACATTGTGGTTTAAATTTACTGATACCTCAACTTAAATATCCATTTCAACTTAATTAAAACACCCTGAGATTATCACAGAGCCTCCTTAGGCTTGAACCACACCTTGCATTCTGTCTTATTGAAGACGTTCTGAGCTTTATGATGAACATGACGCCATGCATCATTCACATGCCGGCAGAAACAGGATCCATCTGACCAGATAACACGTTTCCAGTCATTAACAGTCTAATTTTTGTCTCTTCACCCATTGTAACCAGGCAAACTTTGTATGTGGAAGTGGCCTCTTGGGTGCCTCTCTGTTCCATATGTTCATTGAGTGTTCTTTCAGAAATTTGGTTGTGAAGAAATGGAAGCGGAAACGTAAAGTTTATCTGCAATAAAAACTTAATGCTTCAGCGCTCATCAGTGTTTATCTAAGCCAGTACTATGTCACCCATTCATTCGGCTTCCTGGCCAATCACAAGCTACTACTAATGTCTGAAAAGAAACCAATTTGTCTCTGCAGGTGCTTACACATCACAGTCATCCTCCTTCCTCCCCACCACTACCAGGTTGGCCCAGGTCCTGTTGCCTGGGAGGTGGCTCCGCCCCTGCCGCCCATCTGTTTGGCAGTGTATTCTCTAGACCGAATGCTGTAGACCTGGGCTAGAGCCAGAGTCTACGCCAACGGCCCTAATAATTAACCTCTCGCTAATATTGTTGTTTTTCTTCCAGTGCTGGTAGACCCATATGACCATTGGCTTCCAGACACCTGCAAATTCAGCTACTTCCTTCACACTATGGCCTTTGACGCCCAAATATAATCACTAACAATTACTAAATGCAATCAATAATCATTAATATCAGCTTTGCCACCCATTTTCCACACATCGAACGAGACATTCACTGCACTGCACCACCTCTTCTCAATCTATGAATCCCATGACACACCTTACAGGTATTAATAACCTAATCATATTTGTGCAGGAACCTGAAGTTAAGATCACCTTAAACATGCAAGGTGACTCATTTTTGGATCATGTAGCTTATAATAAGGAATGAAAATGTACGTTTCCTTCTGACTGCTAAAAGGTTCTGACTGATCATATTTTAACTGATGCTGGCGGCAAAACTGAATATCAAACTCATATTTTTACAAGAAGCCCAAAAGGGAGCCCAGCAGCTGCTGTTGCTTTGAATCCCTCAGCCATACTCTCACCTCAGGGTTTTATTTGAAGAAAATGCAAAGCAACAGTGGCCCAAGATCAACTGAGGGCTACCAGCCTACAAATACTGTGTTTTTACAGCACAGAGGTTCAAATATAAATGACAAAGAGTGTGAAAGAGAGAAAAGGATATGAGGAATAAAGAGAAAAAGAAGAAGCAAGGCTGTAGTCCTCCGCTCACTCACCCCCCTTTTGAAAAGTGAGTTTAAGGCTTCTCTGACAGCCACTGGAGGGAGACTCATAAATTTCAGCCTACCTGCTCCAAACTGCCTCGTAAAGCCTCTGACCGTGTCACTCCTCATTAAACATGTTGGGACAGTGTATGTAGGCTGAGCTGTTGCAGAGGAAGCTCCCCATGCCAACTGAGCCCTCAATGACTCACTTGTTCACTTGCCAGTTATGCCAGTTATTATATTAATATGGAAGTTCCTTTAAAAAAGAACCAATAATGGGGGTCCTGTGTGGCTCAGCAGGTTAAGACGCTGACACTATGACCAGAGCATCACAAGTTTGAATCCCGGTCATGTTTTCCATCAACAGTCGGGGCCCAAGAGAGCAACAATAGGCAGTACTCTCTCTGGGTGGGTAGATGGCGCTCTCTCTCCCTATCACTCTCACATTGCAATGTCCGCTGGCTCAGGCGTCTACTGATTGGTCCATTCAGAGCTGGGAATCCTGCGCTTTCCTCCAAGTGCATTGGCTCCTCAGTGATGGTGTATCAGCAGTAGTTCGAAAAGAGGCGGTGGCTGCACCACATGCAAGGATGGAGGAAGGCATGTGCTTATCTTCAGGGACATTGCAAAAGTGATGGGGAGAGTCCTAACGGAGGGGATGGGCTAATTGGCTACTACTACATTGGGAAGAGGATAAAAATTGGCAAAAAAAAAGAACCAATAATAGCACACGTTGTGGAAAAAATAACTTAAATTCCTTTAACGATAACATCATGTAATTACCATGAAAATAACAGCATCTGTGTTTGTTATTTTGTAGGAATTTTAGCTGGAAAGCCTGTAGTAAGCACAGTATCCGAATGCTGTGTGTGAGAATGTGTGGTGTTGTTTAGAAGGCTTGACCCCAGAAGACCTGGAAGTGAGAGGTTGCGTGTTAAACTCCAGACAGCACTCAGCTTCAAGGGGCTTGCCTTTATAAGCGTTAAACTAGCTGTCAGCAGGGCCTGAGAACCACACACTTGACCAGAGCAGAGGAGCGGGATGGAGCAATAGAGGTATGGAGGGGTTAGTGCAGGAGAGGTCACATCCAGAACACATACTGTCAATCTCTACAAATATAACACCACACACTGCCAAAGGTCACAGGATGAGGCCGGTCCACACATAATGACCACATTAGACACACATGCATCAATCAGCCATAAAATTTAAACCAACAATAAACTAATAAGGCATGGACTCAGAAGCACATATTTTATGTCCTGTAAGTTGTGAGGTGGAGCTGCCACAGATGCTGAAGTGGATTGAGACCCTGGAGTGTTCCCAGAGCACTTTTGGAAATGGAGATGAAAGCAGAAGCGAAAGTTCTGCAATAAAAACGTAATGCTTCTGCGCTCATCAATGCTTACCTAAACCAGTATAACATCACTCATTCATTGAGCTTCCTGGCCAATCACAAGTTACTACTCAACTTTATAAGGAAGCAATTTGTTTCTGTTCTATCGACTGCAGGCGCAGACACATCAATGTCGTCCTCCTTCCTCCCTACCACCACCAGGCTGGTGCTGGTCCTGTTGCCGGGGTTGCTCCACCCATGCCGTCCATCTATCCGGCAGTATCTGCTCTAAACCAAATGCTGCAGTCCTGGGCTGAGGACGGGGCCTATACCAAAGTCTCTAATAATTAATCTCTCTGCAAAAATCCTTTTCCAGAGTTTTTATGGCATAACTTATAGTGATCATGATTTGGCAGAGCTGTTTGGCACAGGGAACAACATCCATCCACTTCATTAACCGCTTAATCCTGGTCAGGGTTGTGATGAGTCCCCATTCACCTTCACTGGGCGCTGGGCATAGCTTTCAACTATTCTAGAGCGCCAATCCATCGCTGACCACACTCACACCAGGGTCATTTACAGTTGCCAACTGAACTAAACTCAATGTTTTTGGACTGTAGGAGGAAACCAAAGATGCCAGAGGAAACCCAAACAGACACCGGGAGAACTTAGAAACTCCACCCAGATGCGGATGCTGAGAGATGAGTGTGCTCACCACCAATGAACCGTGCCATCCAGACCATCAACCTATTAAGCATATTAGTACACTGGTGATAACATCTTGGTTCATCGGTGTATCCACCACAATGCACATACACTCTCGCTCCACACTAGAGTTTCAGGTATTAACACTTATTTTTTATGTTACTTTAGAGCTTTTTCACCACTGAGGTCACCACATAGTAAAAGAGTCAAGAGACGGCAGTGCCACATTCCAAAGCCAAGCATTCTGGGTCTGACTCAGTCAATCAGGCCTGGATTACAAACATGCCAGCACAACATCGTAAAAACCTCACTCCAACTGCACCCAGCCCTTGCAGTCGTCTTGGTGATTGAATAATTATTGGAGGAAATCTTTTCCACAAGACTTACTCTGTAAATACTGTAAAACACAACCAGGAACCAGGCATTGGGTTTAATATTGGTTCACTTTTACAGCAGCCAACAGTCAGTGATATTTTAACACTGCACATGGTTTGTTAGTGTCTTTAAAGGTGATAGAGTGTGTAAAACCTCTGTCTTTTATCTTCCATCTCAAAAGTGTTTTAATAAAGAATTACGGAGCAAACTGGGAAATTTCATATAAACAAAAAATCCAGATATTTTGAACAAAAGTCCCTGAAATGTAACTGATGTTTTTGACATGAAAATGAAACCACTGGCCTTGGTTAGCCTGAAGTTCAACAAGCTATTATGTTATCTGGCATACTAGCAGCTCATTCACTGCCAACACCTCTTTTATTGTAATATAAATATGACTGAAAATGTTCTTCATTTGGTGCTTTTTGGAAGAAAGCAAAAGTAAGCAATTTGTCGTGCCAAAATTCCCACAACAGCTTGGAATGAGGAAACCAGTGACCTGATTTGACACAGATCTATTTGAAAAAGAAATCAGAGGAATATTTTTTCACATAGTTAGGTTCCGTGCAACAGTAACAGAACGTTCCATCAGTGCACCACTAACAGGCAAACAGGTCTTCTAGGAAGACTCATTTCTTTTCCTGGTATCTGAGAGACGCTGTCATGCTTAAACTGAGCCAAGCCCAGAGGACATCCACAGATTATCTTTTTACGATCTATACAAGACAAGCTAAGGGCTGTGGGGACAATTTATTATAGATTAAATTATAGAGCAAGTCTGGGTACAAGGCTCATCACCAGATCTTAAAGGAAAGAAGTAAATATAGTAAACGTTTTGGGATTTTGAGATGGAGAGCTTACCTAAATTGGTTTAAACAAAAACAAAGTGCTTGGTCTGCTTCTGAAGAATGACTGCAACTCAATGACTGTAGATGCAACTTACTCTTATGTTTTCAAAAAATTATTCTATTAGAAATAAAAAAAATCAAAACCTGTTTGTAATATTAGTTTTTATAGTCTGAAAGACTGAGACATCTTTAGACAGGAAACTTTACTAATACTGCTATTAAAATAATGGTCAGTGTAAAAAATATCCAGATGCAGTTTTACAAGCCTATGATCTTACCTTTTCCTGACAACAGCTGTTTTGCCTTATATGGTGAGCTCAGGAATAATTTGATGAGCTCTGCTCTGATTGGCTGGTTTATAGCTAGGTAGCACACTGGTGCTAAAAACTACATTTGTACCAGAAAATATGTGGGAAAAGCATCCTGCTGAGTTTGGACTAAAGAATGGATAATTGATGGTGATTTGCACAGTATGCAAGAGAAGTGTGCGAGCATTGAGGTGGCTGAAGGGAAAAGCTGTTATGGATCAAATGGATCATGTGTCCGATCTCAAGTTGGATTTGAAACTGTAATAGTGGATTCTCGGCTCTGATTGGCTGGTTTACAGCCAACATAAATCATATATATCAATAAATGTATACTTCTGTATTCATTTATTTCTGGGATTAGTTCATTTCTGTGGTCTGGTTTGTTTATGTAGGATTTGCATTTGAAGGAGGAAACAACCATGTTTGAAATTCAGAGTATGCCAGTTCCAAGTACTGAACTCTCCTTATTCACAGACGCCAAAGTAAACACAGTGTTTCATTGTAGGGCACCAATAAAAAAGAGCAAAATATATCATAAATCATGTAAAAAAGAAACATAGCAACACAGTAGCAATGACAGATTTTTTTTATATTTATAATTTTACTCCTGATTTTCTCCCCAATGTATGTTAGTGGCCAGTTAACCCGCCCCTTTTATCAACTCTCCCAATCACTTGCAATGTCCCTGACTCTCTAGGAGGTGGCAGACAAGCACAGGCCTCCTACGATACTAGTGATGTCAAGCCCCATTTCTTCCCAAACTGCTGGTGATACATTGCTGCTCGGAGGAAAGCGCAGATCCCCAGTACTGATGGATTGCCTGGCAGACACCCGAGTCAGTTGACACTGTTTATAGTGCTAGACAGAGTGCGCCATTTTGCCCAGCATGGCCAGTTCTGCTCTCTCAAGTCCCTGGCTGTCGAATGCTAGCAGCATGATCGGGATTTAAACTCACAATCCTCAGATCACAGTGACAGTGCTTTAGTCCGCAGACAGAAGATGTTTTTAAAATATTAATTACTGACAATAGTGTAATGTGGGAATATAAAGAAAATATCGCCTATTTCTGCTGTCTTTAAAATGGATCTGACAGGAGAAAAGTAAAGTAAAGGACAGGTTCACTATATGTGCTGCAGTCCTCTGCTGGCACTTTTCCTGAGTGTTTTTTTTTGCTTTTGCTCTTAAGAGTGCTGTCTCGACTGACCCTCAGTCTGATGGCTGATATGAAGGTTTTGACGCCACAGTATCATCTTTCCCCTCCAGACTCTTGTTGCCAATACTCATCTTTCAATCAATCTATCACTCTATCGCTCTCTGTCTGTGTGGCTCCTGTGTGCCAGGAGATGATAACAACCCCCCTCCACACACTCACTCCTCATCAGATGGTCACATTCCTCAATTCTTGGGCCTCCCAGGACGTGTGATGGCGCGTGCAGTGAAACAGTGTCGTCAGTGACACACACACGCACGCATGCACGCACACACACACACACACACACACGCACGCATGCACGCACGCACGCACACACACACACACACACACACACACACACACACACACACACACACATACACACACACACACACACTAATACCTGCAACTATGCCCACACAGGACATTGAAGAACCATGTCTCTACATGCCTGGCTTTGCACAGTGTTCCCACATTTGCTTCTAGTGCTCTTTCCTCACTCTGTTATTGTCTTTACATCTCTCTCACATGTGCACACACACACACACTCGCACACTGGAAGTTGTTGATGTTTGCCCCAAAAGGGGCTACAATTTTCTACAAAGTCATAATGACAACAAAAAATGTTATTATTTACACAGTATTTTATGAAGGGGGCAGTTTTTGCAACAGACGGTGCAACAAAGTCTTAGACTTTGTTTTAAGAGCAAGTGAGGATTACTAGTTTACACTGTTAGGTTTGCAGGGTGTCTACAGTAGAAATGTCAAGTGTGTGAATGTAAACAAACAGCACTGACTTTGGGGGCAGCTTGGTCAAAATTAGAGACGAGGCATCCATCACAAGCCCTTATACGTTGGGCACGACTGAATTCACAGGAAAAATGGCTTATTTTCAGAGTCTCACAGTGAAAAAGGAGGTGCCACCAATTTGATCAGTGTTACAAGAAAAGTGCTACATTTGTTAAATAAAGCATTAAACTGCACATAACAGAAGTATATATTTTGTATGGTCTCTGTGTGGCTTGCAGAGCAAAAACAAGTGCAGTTTTTAGCCACGTGGACAGTATTTCTACCAGTTTAATGTATAGAGCACCTTTCCCCAATGCCTTATAATAATCAGCAAAACACAAACAAGAATACTGCACAAACTTTTTCTCAGCCAGCGGGGAAATCTCCCAGTAAATGAGTCTTGAGTCACTCAACCTGCCTCTGAGATCCCTCTCAGGAGGCCTAATATCTACAATGTACCTTCACATTTCTGCAAAGCACAGCTCACTCAACCCCGGAAAACAGTGCATTTGTTAAGCTCTGGCATCCACACTTTCACTACACTTTAACATTCATTCATTACCACACCCGCTTATTTCTAATCAGGGTCACGGTTAGTCCCCTACCCCCTCACTGGGCGCAGGGCAGGGCAGTACACTATTCAACTAAGCCCTGGACAGGGCGACAGTCCTGCACACACATACAAACACACACACATGGACAATTTAGAGTATCCAATTCACCTGACCTCCATGTTTTTGGACTGGGGGAGGAAACCGGAGTCCCCGGAGGAAACCCACGCAGACACGGGGAGAACATGGAAACTCCGCTCAGATGTGGACTCGAACCCAAGACCACAGCGCTGAGAGGCGAACGTGCTAACCACTAAGCCACCGTGCCACCCTACACTTTAACACTCGTCCTCATTTCATTTTTCACCTCACCTGGTCACGGTAATGCAATATGTCACGTACCATCTGTACAGTGTGTCTAAAACCTACACTCAAAAAACAACAGATTAAATGTTGAATATTCATGACATTTCATAGCAAATTGATTGGCTGTTTTTGTTGAAGGGCAGGACTTTTGTTGAATCAGATGAAATGTTGAGTGTTACATGTCATTTGCTTTAACTTGAAAAGGATGAGATTTGAGATTTGATGCGATGAGACCTCACCTACACCATACTTAGAGCTACATGAGCTAAACCTCTGCACAGCTCTGCCACTGCTGACATAGTATGTGTAGCAATGAACCCGTACTGACCTATGTATGTGTGTGTGTATGTCTGTTCCCCTACTGCACAGAGGAGAGCAACTGCCAAATTAACACATAGCCTTGAGCTCCAGAGCACCCCAAGTAATGGCAGAGAATTGAGAAAACGTCAACAAAAC
>BRDA01007029.1:131004-166909 GCA_036984385.1 Crenuchus spilurus
TAACTGGACAGGTTGGTTTCACAGAAGTGTGGTTGACTTGGAGTTACATTGTGTTGTTTAAGTGTTCCCTTTATTTTTTTGAGCAGTGTGTATAAATATATATATATATATATATATATATATATATAAATGCTTCTTTAGTATTTCATGGGTTTTTCTCAGAAGCTGAACAACAAAATGAATTTAATGATCACAAGTATTCATGTATTCATTCACACAAGTTTTACAATACATCCTTGACTATAAGTATTATAGTACATCTACTGTAAGGTCTTTCAGTAACCTAATATAACATATATTCGGGCAATGAGCTCAAGATGAAAAAGAACTGGAACTTCCCGTTCTAAGAATTTGATTTAGATTCAGTCTCATTTTGAAAAAGAAAGTCTTATTAATCCAAGTGGCTTAGAGGAGAAGGAGCTGCTGAATAGTTCTTTGCATGTGCACTTCCTTGGGGAGTTTTTCTAAGAAGACGACTGGCCATAGCTGCCAGTGAAGTTTCCTCCTGCACGTGATCTATGTTATTCCTGCGTTACACACCCAGACTATGATGTGGGTCTGCCATGTCCTGAACGCAGAAGTGAGGGTTTTGCAGTGGAGGTGCGGGTAAAAAAAAGAAACAGGCAATTTTGTTTGTGGAGCCTGTGTGTGTGTGTAAAGTTGGAACTAAGGCCAGAACCCCTACACCACGCTCCAGTACAAACACAGCTAAATGTTGCTGTAGAGCTTTAGGTGCCACAGGCCTGGAATACTGCAGACTGAGCAGGTTAGTGGACACTTCAGTGGGTGAAATTGGAGAAATTGCTTTTCTCTATTGCAAGCTTTTGCATATAGTGATCTGTCTGGTTCTGTCCTGCCTTGCCACATCTCAGCACCAGACGCCTTGAGGTCTACAAGGATGCCAGTAAATATAAGCCAACAGCATCCTGTGGGCAGAATTCTGTTACCACTGATGAAGGGCTAGAGGATGACCAACACAAACTCTGCAGCAACAGATGAGTGACTGTCTCTGACTTTAAATCTACAAGGTGGACCAAAAATATAGGTGTATCTAACAGAGTGAACAGTGAGAGAGCAGTGCTTAAAATGTCAAGCAGCTCTGCTGTGTTATCCACTTCTACCAGCACAACACAGAGTAACACACCACCACCACGTTAGTGTCACTCTAGTGCTGAGACTGATCCACCACCTAAATAATATCTGCTCTGTGAGTGTGATGGCCATGGACGTTTCTAGCCCCTTTTCAGTCAATACCAACACATGACCATTAAACATTCTCCTCATGTTTACTGAATCACACATCACTCTTTATGTTACTAATGTTAGTTATCTGACTTTTTTTGTAGGAAGATAATGTTGCAATCTGCTGGTTGTCAATCAAGCTCTGTCCACTTTGCAAACTGGACAGAGAAGAGAGGTGATGTACCACTGGTAGAGCCAAGGTGCTAGACTAGTACTGTTTGTATATGTATTAACTCATTAATATTTAGGATTACAATGAAAGAACAGAAAACACGAGATAAACGATGCCCAACCAAGTTCTAACATGTCTTCATGTCTTGTGTGAGTGTGTGTGTGTGTTGGTGTGTGTGTGTGGTCAGCCAGTCAGCTGATTATTTCACTGTTTTTAAATAAAAAACAGCCAGGTTCAGGTGAGAGAGAAAGGTGAAAATGACGTGGCTTCATTGCCCACAGTAGGGTGACTACATGCCCTAAAAATAAAAAATGTGAGTAGTCCTAAATGCTGAAGTGAATTGTCCTAAACAGTAAGTGATGTAACTGTACAATAGCTCACATGAACAGGCTAAAAACAGAGCTGTCTATATATTGTAGTGAAACAACCTATTATTTATCTGTAAATGATCTTCAAAATATTGATAACAGATTATTAGTGTGTGATATGAATCTGACTGACCAACAGCCATGGTCCTGACCACTGAAGAACAGAATGAAAATAGAGTAACAAAGTATACATAGAAACAGATGGACTACAGTCTGTCATTGTAGAACTACAAAGTGCACCTGTACAGTCAGTGCAGCTGATACTACAGTGCATTACTTTGTCTTTAAAATTGTCATTTCACTTGACTAATGGGCTTTCAGCATCATACAGCAAACCTTGATGTTGGCCTGAATTTCATGTTCCAGTGATGAAACAGATAAATAAATTGTTCTCCCTTTATCTCTCAGGATAAGTCTTATGCTTTTCTGCACAGCTTAATCTTTAACACCCCCACAGGAGCCAGCAAGGGATCGATCATCATCCCACAGGCTTTTATTGAACCAATGGGGCTGTGGACCACAGGAATGCTGACTGCAGCAACAGGGATAGGGAAGGGAAAAATGAAGCGTGGGAATGCAGAAATTATTACATATAATTTTAAAGACTGGAGAAACGCACTAAAAATGCACAAGGTACTCAGAGTATGGCATGATGGACCTAGAGAAAGGGGCTCTGAAATAAGTGCAGTAAAATTTGAGATGGATTGCGTGTGAAACCCTTCAGCGCTCTTCTGAGGTGAGGTGCAGAATACTAAAGAACAGAAAGCGTTTCCAAAACAAACTTTGGAACCAATAAGCATTTAAAAAGCAGCTTACAATGGAATGCCTTGAAAACAGCTTTCTCATTTAAAAAGAGCACAGAGATGAGCAAGAAACAGAGGAACTTATTTGACTGAAATGCAAGGGTATCTGGCATCTATAAAAGAGAGTAATATTGAGGACCATGTCGGGTGAAGAGGGGTCAGTGGGGAAGGTGGGAAGTGATTGTTGAGAAAGAACGATGTCTGCTATTAAATGCAAACGAGAACCACAAACGTCTTCTCAAATCTAGCACTGAAGCAGACTGCCTCCCAAAAGTACAGCTGGTTCCAATTAGCTTCTATTGGCAAAGGCAGATAAGGCCAATACCTGCTTAATCTCTTCCACACGTTGTAAATGATAACATGCACCATTCATGTCTTCATTCTTGCTATTTTTGCTGTTTCAGACCCAAACTATAAAGTATTTCCCAACCTTTTGGTGACTAGAGTGGTATGTACAATTAGAGGATTTGCTATTTCATACAATAGCTATTGCATATATAACAGTAGATGTATGGCATCCCTGCTGTTTGAGGAAGGTGTAGTCCTTGGAACATTTTATGACTCTTGGCTTCTATGAGACTTTCACATTAGCATCTGGGCTTTAAATGTTCCAATACACAGAAAAAAAGAGCTTCCGTAGAAGATCACCTGTATGTGTGTGTGTGTTTGTAGACATTATTGTAAGAACTGTCCATTATAGTCAAGACTCTCATTGTTAGGATTTAACATGGTTTGAGGTTCTGCCAGTGCTTGGTTTAGATGTTCCTTAGTTCAAAACTCTGTTTAAAATGGACTTCTTCTGAATGCCCTACCACTGCTGAATACAGCTTCTACAAGTTATGCAGCACTGCTTGCTCTACTTTCATCATTAAGTTCACTCTGCAGTGATCTAGACTGCACCGGTTCAGATGAAAATCAGCTGCAGGCGAGATGAGATAAATATGATCTCATAGGGACAAAGCAAAACAAGTGATGCTGACGAATTTGTTAGTACTTCATCACAATTTTATGGTTTACAATATAGCTTTCTTCCTATTAACAGCTAAATCCACAAATCTGGCCAGCCAGATGCAAAAGACGACAAACGGCTGCACAGCACAGCCAAGGCGAAAGCCCTATATACACATCCACACACACACCCACACACACAACGGCAGGCAGGATGAAAGTCATCTGGCTGATGGGCTGGGTTAGGTCTGGGTGAGGAATGCAGAACTGGCAAAAGGACAGTGTGGAGTGAGTGAGTGAGACAGAGAGTGAGGCAAAGAGAGAGACAGGTTTACACACTTACCCAACACCAGGGCTGATGAGAGCACTATCCAAAATGACTGCATTCAAATAACATTTTACTTAAGATGGAGAACAGGACATTTCAATATTGATAAACCCTTCATCCTCCCTTCTGATGATTCTTCAACCAATCAGAACTATGACAACTATGTCATTACCATTAATGTCAACAGCTTTCACAGCGGGCCACAGCTGTACAGTATTAAACTTCCACGGTCTGACAATAACTTTCTTGACTGTAACTAGGATATGAAGATACTATCATATCTTTAAGTACTGCTTAGCCATATGTGAACCATCAAATATGTGCCAGAAAATTAAACTGGCCTTTCAAACAATTAAGATTACTATATGCATATGTGAGTTTTGTTTTGTATCATAATTGATACATATGAAATGTATTGTTTAACAAAACATACACAAAATCAAATTTTTAACCTCTTATACTCTTAACCGTATATATATAGTTTCCTTTCAACTTTTACTAGAAATCTGTAAACATAGAAATCTGTATTTCTGGTGCATGTAGCACAGGAGTGGTCCACAAGGGGGCAAAAGCTGTGTATTTAATTTTATACATAAGGCTTCTTTCGTTCTAATTAATGTATTGATACAAAGTTACTATTATTTATATATTATTCAACAATTATTTACAATTATTATCACAAACAATGTAGAGGTCTCAAAAATGTAAGTATGTAATAAATATGATACACTTTTAGTGAAAGGGACAGAAACAGAGTACAAAAATAAGTAACTGTACAGAAAAAACCCCCAGTAAGGTCACCTAAATGTAAGCAGGTCTATTTGAGTTTTCAGTGAAAATTAACATAATTAATATAATCTATCATTCAGATATAATTTCATTCAGTAAGAGTGATCTCCACATAATCATCTAAGTTTTATATGATATACATTTAAAAAATGATAAAATAATAAACAGGAAACAACTCAGATTTATTTAAAAAAATGTAGTGGCTCAGTGGTCTAAGGTGTTGTAACTATAATCAGGATCGTTAATTCGAATCCTGATCATGCTGCTTGACATCGGCTTGACAAAAATTGGTTGTGCGCTCTCTGGGCGGGTAAGTTGACACTCTCTCACCAGCACTACTAAGTGATGTCAGCTGGCTCAGGCATCCACCAGGTGATCCATCAGAACTGGGGTTCCTGCGCTTTCCTCAAAGTGCACTGGCTGCCCAGCGGCGATGTATTAAATGATTATTTTGTGGAAATTGATAAACTAAACAACAAACACTCTATTAAAATGAATTAATAACAAACATTTACTGGAAACTATTATTACTAAATGCCATCCATGATAATAAGTGGTATTATTTAAAATCATCATACAAACTTATAGTTGGTATATAATTATTGAAAGAAACACAGTGATGTGTTTTGAAACCACTTTGGTAAGTGTTTGAATATTCCTTTCTAAGTAATAGCTCAAAGTCCAGACTGTGGTCTGCCATGTGACGTCTCAAGCTCAGAGAAGCTTTTGAAGAAAAAAAAATCTAAATCAGGTCAGTAACTGACTCATTAATCTTTCTATTATATAATTAGAAATACTTTAGCATTTATTAGCATTCATTTTGCGAAACACAGAATTCAGAAAAAAATGTGGTTCTAGTTTTTAAGGAGAATTCCACACTCACACAGATAAAGACTTGTGTTATACTGACTCTAAACTTAACAAAGACAATTACTGTTTGATTTATTTCATACGAACAGTGAGGGTTTATAGGGTATGTGGGTTTACTGAGGGCTTTCCTCCTCTTTCAAATGTAATCACACTGGACAGATTACCTGTACTGAGGTCACAATGCAGATTAGTCCTTCTTGTGTTTATTTGAGCAGTCATTAGACACCACTGCAGATGTAAGCTGTCTTGTGTCTCGGTTTTTCTTAATGAATGCTTCTTCAAGTCACATCCACATTTTTGAAAACTGCTTTGCAGTAACTAATAATTAACTATGCATAATTTAACTGTGCATTCCATATGACAGACCTCAATTTGTGCAATGCATTATTACTGTGTCAGCAGCCTGGAGGTACACCCTGTTAGCTTATTAAACTGCGGAACACACACAGACACACTCATAACAGAAAGTATGAACTTTTTCATAAAGTCTGATGTTAAAGTTAAAGGATGAGCAAAAGAAACAGCCCTTAGGCCCTCAATAAAAAGAACATGAACTAGAAAGAGAGCACAATGCCAAGTATTGTGATGTTATCAGTATTTAGTGATTATTCAAGTCATTGTGTATGTTTGTACCCCAGAATAGTACAGATGAGCTTGTCTATAAACTCACCCTTTCTTTTAATTATATTTGTTGTAATTATAATTGTTTGGAAGATATTAATTGCTGCAAGTGGATTTTTTGCCAATTCTTGCTGTACACAAGACCTACCCGACTGACAATTCTCTCAACAATTTTGGCCCACGGTGGTGAACCACAACCCATCCCTGCTTGTAAACACTAAGGATCTGTCTCAATACCCAGTGAGCTCTCTACACAGACAACATTTTACTATTTCTCAGATACCTTAAAATGCTGCATGCTAAGATACCTTATTTTGACCAAATATCGAGAGAGCATTGAATTTAAGGCAATGCCACAATGCCACCCGGTACAGCCTGGCCGGTCCACAACTCAAAGAGAAGCTTAGGCTGTTTTCACACATGTTTGCTAAATTCTGCATCAGGTTGTATCTTTTTTCATTTGGCTTGGTTAGTTTCACATTGCAATGCACTAAACAATACAAGACTGTTCTTTAATTGTCAACAATGTGCTCAACAACCTGAAGTATGTGCTCAACCTCAAGTAGTGCTAAAAGGCAACCTGAGTTAATTTTACCTTAATTTTACCTGGATGTATCCCTCAGATAAAGTCTTGATAAAATATTAGCAAGAGCTAACTAAAGAAGAAAGTCAATTGGTCTGCACCAAATAAGGTAGGTGTGAAAGGCACATCCCTGGTTTGTAAGATTAACTCAATTACAGTCCTTGGGCAAGATTCCTAACAGTATATTTATGTGTAGACAAAAGTAACATGACTGTAATTGTAAAAATTCTGGATATGAGCATCCGCCAAATGAACATAAGTAAACCCTTAAAATATAGCAAGCATGCCACAAACTACAAAACGTATTTTAAATTTATTTTGCTTTTATGCAATTTGAACTCTTGTGTTCACAACAATGTGAAGCAATAAGTTAAATACATGGAGTTAGTTAAGTGTTAGCATAAAGATGTAAGAAGCATGTCTAAATCTCTCCAGTGCCTCTATGCCCCCAAGTGGGATTTAGGCCAGGTCAAGCAACTCAGCTCTGATATCCCCCCTCCCGGTGCCACAGACATCATCCATCAGCTATGTCTGTATACACAATCTGATGGCTTTCACGCTGATGTTGCATCAGGCGCTTGGTCTGTATACACAACGGCAAGTTTGTATTCAAAGGCTGGGTTCTCTCATGTGTGCAGAAATCAAGAAAAAACATGCTGCTCAGTGAAGGCGACCTCCACAGTGCATCACCCGGAGGACAGGCAGGACTTGGAGACATTGAACACTGTTGTCAGATAAAGAAAGAGGACGATGATCAAGGGTCTCAATCTTCACTACTGCACATAAAGGAATGTTCTTGGGTGGGCCGTAACAGCCAACTCAATAAAGACCAAATTCAGAAAACCACATAACCCTCCCCCTGACCCATCCGCTAAAAAGAGCCTTAAACACTCTGCTAGCATGAGCCACACTCATTGTGACATCTGACTTCAACCCATGACCTCTGACCCAGCAGGAATGAGAAGGCAACTGCGTACAACAAGCAGGCATTTATATCCAGACATGCGCCACATGGGCCTGGTGCTTTCAAAGAGCTCCAAACACAGACATGTCCTCTGAGTCACTTTGATTGCAGGAAAGGCCTGGACATTGACAGGCTCCTACACACTGATTCCAGCTGAGTGACTGAATGGCAGCTCAGGAAACACTTAATCCTTCATGAGCTGTTGTCAAGCCAATTATGGCAAAGAGCTGTCAAGAGATCGGGGGTCACAATAACCAAAAACATGCCTCAATACATGACTACAGTCAATCCAATTCAATTTAGTTTGATTTGTAAAGTGCTTCTGACAACTGATATTGTCATAAATATAATATTGATACTCTGGTTTTGATCCTTATGAACAAGGGTGACAGAGACAAGGAAAAGACTGTGAATGAAACACTTAGAAGTAGAACCCGTCCTCTGGGGAATGGAGCAGAACTGCAACACACATACAGTAGTATAAGCTCACATGAAGATTTGCACACCTCGGTTTTTATCATTAATCTGTTCTAAAGTGTCTGATTATAACCGAAACGAGCGATAACTGAAGCCATATTTCTCATAAAAATAATATAAATCCAATTAATCTGTTCCAGACACTCCAAAATATTCACAAAAATACATTTTATTTACAATAACTACAGTTTTACACACAGAACACAATGAGAAATAAATACAAAAGACTAATGAAATGGATAAATGAACATTTAACATCACTCTTATGAAGTGATGCTGTTTTAGAGAGTGGCAGAGTGGTCCAACCAGCAGCCTTTGTTTTGTACACCCATTCTCGCGGTTCTCAGCTTCTCATCCATTTTTCGACAAAATCACTGTGCGCCATCGCTTTAGTGTGATGTGTTTTAGTTTGTTTTGAGCATTATCAATGAGAAATAAAGCCAGAATGAGTGATGAATGCGTGGATGGATGCTTTGTTTTTGCTAAATTAACAGCGAGTTATGTGGTCACTCTGATGAAAACCGGGCAGATGAATGATAACTGGGACAAAATTTCCCTGAAAAACGTCCACAATAACCAAATTGCACTTTTCAAATCTTTCATTAAGTTTGATGGCAAGTGTAACAATGACCATGTTTACATGTGCACAATAGCCTGAACAACAAGAGCTGTGCAATGAACAGCCTGATTATGGTCCCATTTATATGCCCACAAGCACAGTCAAGACTCACTGAAATTAATCCATGCATGAGTTTCCCATCATTTCTCCTTCAAATTAAATATATAATGATGTGTATTTCTGACAAAAAGTAATGTGAGGTTTGGTCTTTTCTGCTTTTTTAGCCTTTTAAGACTCTTTTGTGTTTTGGTACCAAGATTATATGTGATTTTGTGTAGTTCTACTAAAGAAATCAAACAAAATATCAGAAAAAGCCCACTGCACAATCTAAATGTCTAAATCTATCTCAAATAGTCCAGCTAATATCAACCTGCACCACATATTTTAATCAGGCCATCCTTCATGCTACGAGCTTAGACAAACAATTGAAATGTGTTGTTTGCATGATTGTGCAAATGAACAATCTTACCCTGCACTCACACTGGCAGCTGGATATGATTCATCTTCAACTAGAGATTTCTCACAACTGGTGGCAGTGTGAACTGATGCAAAGTGGGAGGAATTGTTCTCTTCTAGGCTTTTGTTCCTACTACAACAATGTAGGAGAAAGTACTTGTGAAAGACAGTGAAAGTATTTCAGTAATTGTGATTTCCAGAGTGTCAATAGTGATATGATTAGAGGGCATTAATAGTCTGAAATGGATGGTAAATCATGAAAATGAATGCCTGCTAGTACTTATGTGGTTGCTGAGCAGCCTTCAGTGTAGCGAATGTAAAATAAGCTGCTGCAAGAACTGTGTGAGATCTAATTTGTGGTGATTTTGTATGTGTTCTGTAGCTAGTAGTATAGCACACTGCTATGATGTACACTTATATATGTATGATGCATCTGTGAAACCAAGTCAGAGTAAAATTGAACCACTGGTGTGAATGCAAATGTGGTCAATGTGTATAATATCTAAAGCATATCAACAGATGGTACCAGTAGCAAGTACAAAGATTGTGTTTACTGCATACACACATCCACTGATGCCTCTGGACACATCTTCAGTAATGGTCCTGAAATCATCGGGTGTCTGAGGTCTTCATCCAATTGACCCAACCAGGGCTGATCAGACCCCAGCTTGTCTCCAGATGGCTCCATAGCTCGCCTCGTTCAAGCCACAGCAGCCTTGAGGCCCTCTCTGCCGTGTTGGTGGTACTGCGGATGGCTATCATTAAGTAATTAAGTGCAACTAAAAATTGGTACTCAAAAATAAAAGTTTTTATTTGGAAATCTGTGGTTGTTGGGAAACTTCGAGGGAATACTGTATGCAGGGTTATAGTCCTGTTTGGTGAGACAAGTCACTATGGCAGCATTTCTAAATAATAAAATCCTGCCAAGTTTAACATTCAGCAGTAAAGGAGATCATATAAATAATTATTCTCAAATTTCATTTATTCTGTAATGCTTTGAATTATCCTTCAAGCAAAAAGCTCTGCATGCTGGCACTGCAGCTCAGGTTTCAGAACTGCAGCAATGGAGTGGCTAACAGTGTGTTCAGCCTTTGTCCAGCCATGTGTATTCAGCTTTTCCTCTACCCTGTAATAAGGCCCTGCAGAGCAGCAGGGCAAATTAGGATCTCTTTGGCGCCGTACATACACAATTTTACCCGTCTGCCTCGTCGCCTGACACCGCAGCCGTGTGCCAGTGTGCCCCACAGAGGGAAAGTGCATATCAGCCCTAACGACAGCTATACCACCATCGCGGTGCCCCTCATCTCCCAACACCCTCCAGTGCTCAGAGGCTCTGTATAGTCCAGCCCCCTAACCCACAACAGCTTCTAAATCCATCAGCCGCTCGCTCCACCACCGCATTTTTTACCTCTGAAGAGATGTAATTTAAAGAGAACCGCAGAAAGGTCAACACGAGAGCAGGCCGTGCCAACTCCCGGCAGTCCTCCTCGCTGACACGAGTAGCTATCTATTTTATTGGGGCTGCCTCCAAAAGGTGGTTTTAAAATGGATGGGTTGTGTGTGCATGTGTGTGTGCACAGCTTGGCAACGAAAAGAAAGAAACATTTTTATCTCTCTCCCCCTCTCTTTTGCTCTCTCTCTCTCTCTCTGTGGCTGAGGAGGGGGGGTTGGCTCCAGAAGGCTGGTTTGGGGGCTCCATTTGCCAGGATCGGAGATGAGCATGACGCCTGGGAGTAACTGGCACAAAGCTGGACCTGGGCAAGATAAATTTAGCCCAGGGGGCTGGAAAAGTCCCATAGCAGAGGTGAGATGAACTCTGGACTCTTGGTAGATCACCACACTCAGCAGATATCTGCTTCAGACAGTAGAACAAAGAGGACTGTTAAAAATACAGGCTCCCAAGTTGTTCTTGACTTGGATGTAAAGATGTGGACGTAGGTCAAGCTTCCATGCCATCGCTCCAAAGAATCTTCTTTTAAAAGTTGGCAAACGTCAGGCCTGAACGTTGTTGCAAATGTCTAGCAGGGAAAGGAAGAGGCATTGAAAAATGTCAAGGAAGAATGAGCATCCAGGTCTGTACTGAGTTTTGAAAGGGCCACACAAAACTCAAAAGCCACTCAGCGGCAGTGAGGAGTAAAGTCATGAAAAGGCCTCTGTCCATGACAAGGAGCAGTGAACTATAAAGCAGGACCCGGTGTTAAATCATTTAACAGTTGAACTAAAAAACTGCAGGACTAGCCGGGCTTTGTACACTAGTCACTGTGTGTTTTGTGTACTCTGTGTGACCGGCTCGAATAAATGTACACAGCAGCAGCCCACACAGTAGACAGTAGACATACAGCAGCAGTAGAGCATGCACAGCCTATATAGAGAGCTCAGAGGTCCACACATTTACATAGGCACCATGCAAAGCACTTGTTTTTGTCAGTGTAGTGCGTGAATTCTTGCCTTGGCACCACAGGAACCCAGAACAATTTCCACTGCTGAATCTCTAACGAAGGCTGCCCAGGCAAAGCAAAGACCACCACACACTTGCTTTGTCCCTGTTAGCTGGTGAAAAGTCAGCCCCCCCCCACAGTATTTTTTTAAGAACCAGGGCCTCCCAATTTCTGTCCCTCTCTAAATATCTCAGTGAGGAGCTTTGTGCAGATTCCTGTCCCATGTTGTTCTTTCATATCTTCCGTCTGCTATGTGTTACACTGGACCACAGCTGATCCATTGTGATAGAGGTATGATTAAGGCAGCTGGAGACTTTCTCATTATGACTGATCTGAGACCAGAATTGTTATTTTCTTGGCAGCTTTGGCTCAGGTGGTGGTGGTAGTGGGTTTAACGCCAGAATGGTTCCTAGGTTATCTCATGGCAGGAACTGTTTGATTGATATGGTAATTAGGGGGACAGATAAGTGTTTTCAGTTCTGTGATTAAGAACTTAACCCTTTAATAACCTTCTCAACCATTTGGTACATTTAAATTACTATATCTTGAAGAAGATGTTGAATGTGATTGTGCCATCTCTACCAATCGGTAGAGGTATGGCAGGATTAAAAACATCCACTAGTGGTCACTAGAAATGAAACATTTTCTTGTCTGAATGCAAACCAGATGAGTGTGTTTAAAAAGTGAACAAAATAATGTTATTATACAGTGTTTGTATTTATAGTTTATGTTCTGATTTTATCATAAAGTGTAACCTCACTGTACATAAAAACCCTGTGGGGTCTTTAAAAAAACATTGACAGTTTTCATTATTGCTGCCCTCCTCAAATTATTAGAATATTTCATTTGGAGCTTTACTCACAAACAGTATGAACATAAAATAAGAAGTGTACTGAATATAAAATATTTGACAGTTTACCTTTATGAATTGAATTATAAAGACAAATGAAATGTTTCATAATGGTCTAATACTTGAGGATGAACTAGTAGACTTGTTTAAAGATGATGTCCATCTGAAGGTTGTATGAAAGTATATTTTCTCTTCATTTCATTCATTTAAACCATAAATCCAAGCAATATTTTGTTTAGAAAAGCATACACAGAGCATATTTTGTGTAATTTCATTTAATTAAACAGTAAATCAGCTTTCTGTAACTCTCAGATTAATCTTTTACGACATTCTTTACCCACAATCAAAACATGCTTTATAAATGAAACTATTTGGATACAAACTCCAGCAATACACAGTAAATATGACCACTCATGGACTATATAATACACAAAATGAAACACATGCTTATTTCCTTTGGTCTTGACACAACAACTTAGTTGAGTTGAGTTAGAGGCTCATATTCCATAACTAATAAAACAATGGTCGTTGGCCATGAACCATTACATACCCATACCACAACAGAGCAGAGAGAAAACTCATTGTGGTTACCATTTTATCAGAGTATCATCTTTCCTACTGTGTGTGTTTAATATCTGCACTGCTTTTTCATTACTTACACTACTTACATTTCAAGCAGAATTAAGAATTAAAGCAAAGGAAGAACAAAAATCTGAACACAGGGACTGAAGATGAATATTTTTTCAATGAGAACACATTATAAAAAATTATGGATACTCAAAGCACCCTTTGGGGTTCCTCAGATTGCCAAAATGATGGTTAACTCTGAAGGGTGCAGGAGATGAGGGGCACTATTTCTCCCTGTGGAGGAACTGGAGATATTTTGATTAAGGAACCCAGAACTAAAACATGTATTTGACCACCTGATCTAGTGCGAGGTTCTACCTTCTTACTGGTTCCTGCTTTATACAAGAAGGTACTTAAAATGAGGCCATTGGATATTTAAGTCACGTTTATAGTGTCTGCAGTAGCTACAAGATGCCACAAATTCCTGTGTAAGGTTTGCTTTGTTGTTTTAAGCCTTAGGAATTAAAAGTGTGCTTCACACATTTCTGGTTTACCACAAAAAAATAGCATCCTGACACTGCAAAACCAGCTTTATGTGGAGGTTTAAGACATATATAGTGCCACATCAAAAATACTGTGAAATATTGTAAAAAAGCTCATTGTTGTTCATAATTTAATTCAAAAAGTTTTGTCATATTTTATATTCATTAATTAATTAATATTCATTAGTTAATTAAATATATTCATGTAAAGTCACATTTCATGCCTTTTTTGTTTTAGTGTTGGTCAGTATGACTTATAGTTCAAGAAAACCAGAAACTCAAACTTTTAGAAAATGTAAGTTTCACTTTACATGTAATAAATATAAAATAAATGAGTTGACCTTTTTGAATTACAACCCCAAAAGCTAGGATTGTAAAATGTAAACAAATGTGAATAAAAACAGAATGAAATGATTTGCAAATCTCATAGATTCATATTTTATTCACAATAAAACATACATCAGATGTTGAAAGTGAGAGAATTTACCCATTTAACATTTTTTGAGATGTGTTGCTGCCATCAAATTCTAAATAAGTAAAATAATAAATAAAATATAATCATATTTTTCATGAAATGGTAAAATGTCTCACTTTCAACATTGGATGTGTGTCCTATGTTCTATTGTGAATAAAATGTGGGTCTATTAGATTTGCAAATCATTGCATTCTGTTTATATTTACTTTTATCTACATTTTACACGTTATTCTGGAATTGAGGTTTTAAATTATGAACACAAATGACATTTTTCACAAACTTCTAATCGCACTAGAACCACTGAGTAACAGTCAAGTATCCAAAACTACAACACACAAGCTCAGACCAAAAAGAACATCTGTACCTTGATTGAATAAGACAGATGAGCCAAGACATATGGGGAATAAAAACAACAGATAATAACAGGTTGAGACATGTTCATATGTGCGGTAAAGATGTGGAATCTGGAACAGTGCACTCTTGTGCCTCTGTGAAGCCCACATGCTAGCTCCCCTATTTGAATGCACCTGGAGACAATACTCTACAAGTACGTGCAATTTGCTTCAATTGTCTTTTCTGTTTCACTTCTCCTCTTTTAATGCTTGGGAGATGTCCATAGAAAAGTTCTCAAGTGCTGAATGCTGATGTCAAAGTCTGTGTGACTGTGTGTGGAGGAATGCTGCTCATCCTGCCTGTCTAAACCTCACGCTTGGCCTGCTGTGTGAGGAACACCTGTGTTGCATCCATGGTTATGGCAGCAAGACAATGTGGCTCTTATTGGAGCAGCAAGTAAACAAAGTGATCCTGGCTTGACTGGTGTAAGGTACTCTCATTTTTACCAACTATATGTAAGACATTGTGGTGGAAGACAAAACCCACTGCAAACAATAAAGTTGAATTGAACATCTAATGAGCTATTCACAGGACTTAAAAATACATTTTAGTCAGTTGTACCTGTGCACACACAATGATCATCATAGGCAAAGGATACAATTTGACTGATGTCTAAAAAGGCATGATAATAGGGCACCAGGTGAAGGGTAGTAGCATAGCAGAAACTGCTAACTTTAAGAGATGTTCTACAGTAAAGAAAGACAAATGAAGTAATGATGCTCTGAAAGTAAAAGTATCAAAAATAAAAATACAAAAAAGTACATTCCTGAAAAAAGGAACTTAAGTACAGTTACAAACTACTTCATTGCCTGTATTTTATTAACAATATTATCAATTAACTAACATCACTATCAATTATAGGAGTAATCTAATAATCTACCAAACAGAGCTGTGTATTGGCAAGAACCTGGTGATATTATATGTATCATGATAGAGTATCTGCCATACAATATTCTTTGATATTGTAAACAAGCTGATTTATTGTTTTTTTTTTTATCTAATTTTAGGAAAACAGCCTTAATAATGATAACATTAACAGTGCATTGATATGCCACTTGTTTATGTTGGAGTGGAAGAATCTTTGCACGTAAAATACTAATTAAAAATCTAAACTGTGATTTTGAGAATGGATACACTTTTACAAACATAATATACTAAATAAAGTGTATACAGTGGAATCTTGGTTATTGTTTGCCCTGGTTATCGTACAATTCGGTTATTGTTGACTTTTTTGGGAAAAAAATTGTCCCAGTTATCATTCATCTGCCTGGTTTTCATTGGCGTGCTCACGTGACTATCTAATAAAAATCCACCCACGTGTTCGTCATTCATTCTGGCTTTCTTTCTCGTTGTTTCTCATTGCTCGTCATTGATAACACTCAAAACAATCTAAAACACGTCACACAAAAGTGATGGCAGAGCTACCGCCTGAAAACAAATAGCAGACGAGAACCCTGATAATGGGTGTACAAAACAAAGGCTGCTGGCTGGACCACACCGGCACACTATACAATTGAGCATAAACCCAAAAGAGGGATGTTAAGTTATCCATTTCATTTAGTCTTTTGTATTTATTTCTCACTGTGTTCTGTATGTAAAACTGTAGTTATTCTATATAAAATGTATTTTTTAATAGTTTGGAGTGTCTGGAATGGATTAATTGGATTTACATTATTACTTATGGGAAATATTGCTTCAGTTCCTTTCAGTTATCATCAGACACTTTAGAACAGATTTATAAGGAAAACAGAGGTTCCACTGCATTTTCTTACACACCCAGTACCAAATATGTTGATGAACAAAGTCCCCAAAAAATAAATACAAAATAATAATAACTGTACTGACCTTCCAAAAAATGTAAAACAATTTACGAGAAGAAAAATACGATTTATTACAAAATATGACTTATTGAGGTAAATTATAATAAACTGTGTTCTTACTCTTACTCTTAATGAAGTATTTTGAGTAATTTTTCATACAGTGCTCATGCTCTTGTGTTTATGATTAAAATTTAAAAACTCAGTAAAACACATTTAAATAAAATGACAATCTGCAGCTATAAACTTCAGTTGCAGTACTGCACCCGAAGAAAGAGTTCAGCCCAAAACTGCAGCCAACCAACAAAAACGAGCTGATGGATTTTCTCTCAAAGCAAGATTCATACGAAGGCCACCAGAAAGCTGCTGTGGCTCCTTCAGAGTCCTCTGTTCTGTTTTCTCTTTCTATTTCTCTTTCATTCGCACTGCAGGATAAATTCTTCCCTCCCCTCCCTCCAATTGCACTCTGATGAGGTTTTTTAATCTTGTTAAAGCTCAAGTCTGACCCTCAGCTCCTCTGCTTGGCCTGAACCACAAGCCAGGTGTGCTGAGCACAGCGGTGGCCATGTTATCATAATACAACCATGACGACCAGATGGACTGAAGACTGTTATTCTATAACCACCTCCTTCTCTTTCACCTCACTTCATTCACCCTCTCCATCACTCCTTCATTTTTTCACCTAAAAAGCAAACCAGTCTACAAATGAATGAAAGTTCAAGAGTTTAGAAGTTTGAATAAATATGGAAATTAATGTAATTATCAAATAAATTGAAAAACAAAGTTTAATTTCACAAACTATGTTAACCATGATCTTTCTTCAAGTGTTCTTCAAGGGTTCTACAGCAAAAACAATAGACACAGTGTTTTATTATTGTTCAGTGTGACGTACAGCATATAAAGTCTTCTTTTCAGATGAAAGTCAGTTTTACGTTTCATTTGGAAGTCAAGCTCCTAGAGTCTGGAGGAAGAGTGGAGAATCCAAGATGTCTGAAGTCCAGTGTGACGTTTCTGCAGCCTGTGATGTTTTCAATCAACAGTGTTTCTCCAGAACGTCCTGTCTTCTGGTTTGATATTCAAGTTTAATGAATCATTCATCATGTTGTTGGCTGCCCACCTTGTCTTTTATCTTCAGCTGTTCCAAGCACAACTGTCTTCTCAAGTGAACTGGTTCTTCTCATGTGTCCAAAATAAGAGCTTCAGTTTGGTTCTCTGAACTTCTAAAGAAAGGTGAAGTTTGATTTGGTCAAAGATCCATTTATTTGTTTTCTTTGCTGTCTAAGTCCACTCTCAAAAGTCTTCTCCAAAAACAAGATTCAAAGTTTTTTGTATTGTATAACACATCCATCCACCACTAATCTGTAATACTAATGATATGCTCATAAGCTCATAAAACCTATGCTCAGATATAAACGTTTCTATCTGTGCTTGATCCATTCTGGATTTTTTAAACATCCTACATTTAGATTTCACTGTTCACTGTTCAGACTTCAATCTATTAGTTAATTATTAAAATTTAATTGTACTACACAAGAGTTAGCAGGACATTGCTGAGGTAGGTGTTCTTGAGCAAGGCATGCAACCCCCAAATGCTTCCTTGCACCCACTATGCACATCAGGGGTTACCTCAATATACTGTTTTGAATAACACTGTATGTTAATAACACTGTCTGTTAATAACACTGTAAAAACACAAAATTAATAGTTTCAATGTAAAGTGGCCATTAGATAGCAGTCTTCAGCCATTCCAATGTAAACCAGCAGTGTAAGGATGCCCGGCTAAAACAGGATTTAAAACTGGATCTTGGTTACAGTATTGTAATATAACCACTCTATAATGATCCATATCATTTCACCAGCTTTTGATAATATACAGTCCTAGGGCATGTGTGCGCTCACTGCCCCTAATATGTGTGTGCTCACTAATGTAAGTGTGTTCATTGCACATTGGTGAATTTCCTATGTGTGTATCACAGTCAGGGGCGGATTTAGAAGTTCTGGGGCCCCAAGCAATGTCATGTCTGGGGGCCTTGATCAAACAGATTCTTTTTTATGGTTATGGTGCGGTACAGGCTTAAACATAAATTATTATTATTGATATAAAATATTTAATAAATATTTAATATTTATTTTTTGTATTGTACAACACATCCATCCACCACTAATTATTATATTATATTTATTTATTAAATATACTAATAAATATTAATTATTATACATACATTTTAAACATTACTTAAACATTATTATTAATATTTTATTAGGAATTACTAGTTACTATTAATAATATACTAATAATATCCATAAAACTATTATTATTATTATTATTATTATTATTATTATTATTATTATTAAAATAATATTAATCATTAATTAAAATTTTATTATTAAATATTAATAAACTGTTAAATCATGTAATATAAAATTATCACCCAATGCTGTGTTACACCTTGATAATCAACTTCACTTCAGCTCATTATCACCAATGTTACACTTATGTTTGGACTGTATGGTCAATAGATCTTATTTACACAGAATTGCACCTCATTTTTGAGTAAAAATAAGCAGAAGTTCTAATTTATTTTGATAAAAGTTAAACTTAGAGGCATGTAAATGGATGGCTTATCACAGAGTGGTAGACGCACACACACACACACACACAGAGACAGAGAGAGAGAGAGAGAGAAAGAGAAGCAGGTGAACACGGCCTACAGGCCAAAACAAAACCACGACCCTGATAAGGATTAAGCAGGTGTGATAATGGATGGATGGATGGTTTGAAAGTCCAGACGCTGACGGAGTGACTGCTGGGACGGCCAATCACACATTAGTGAGCGGTCTAAAGAGTAACAGGCTTCCGACTGAGTGGCTGTTTTTGTGCTGGGTCCTAGTGCTCAACCCGACTCTTTTTAATATAGCGTAACACTGTTTTTGGATGGAAAAATTAGCAGAGAACCAAAACTGTCTTTTTTTGCCAACCTCTTTTGGCCAGCAGGGGGCCCCATGATCTCCGGGGCCCCACGCAATAGTGTGGTTTGCGTAATGGTTAAATCCGCCCCTGATCACAGTGGTCACTGCAAGACTACAATGAACAAAGAGAACCTCAAAGCTCTACCCTCATGAGTTGATGTGCCAGATTTGAATTGCACGATGCTAATTGTTTCTGCCGGTAGCATTCAATCTTAGCTGCCATGTCAGAATTTTTTGTATGAAGCATTCCCTTGAAAGTTCTTACAAAGCTTGAATATTAAAATCCACAATCAAAACATACACGAGCCAATGCTGACAGCTGACTTATCCAACGGCAGCGAGTTTCCGACGTCTGGCCTAATGACTAATTAAAACATCAGTCTGACTGACAGAAGCACACAAACACATAGCAGCAGACACTGACAGGCTGAAGGTCAACTGCAACTGCAGACCAGTAATTCCTCCCTCTCCTGACACTAATAAGTTGGGGTTGCTGTGATCCTGTGGACAACAAACCACATCAGGGATATGAGACTGGACAGACACACATGCCACCTGTCAGCAGCCAATGAAAGGCTCCCAGTGACTAACAGTCAGCCAAACTCAGCCAATGGCATATGTACAAGTCCAAACCTGGAGAAGCTCTTCCTGAACTGATGAAATGGAAAAATAACAAAATAATACATTAGGAGAAGACAAATGAAGAGCAGACAGAAGCTTTGTTAAAATAACCATTAGGAAAAAATCTGTACAGATGCTGCTTTGAACCAGTATACTAATACTAAGAATAGAAGCATGTGTTCCTGACATTATACAGGAACAAGTTATACACTGGAAAGAATGCAGCCACAGGGAATTAAATGGAATTGGTATTGGCTTGGCAATCTACTTTATTCTAGTATATTATCCCATATCCTAATGACATTTATATATTTATATATAGTATATATATAGTAGAGAGGCACCAAAATGAAATTTTTTTGCTGAAAACAAACCCGAACAAACACTGAAAATGGTTCTTCATTTCTTTTTTCTTCACTTCATTTTCTTCAAAACAAGCCAATGCAATCACAACATGATTAGGTGCATCACTATACATATATATATATATATACATATATATATACATATATATATATATATATATATATATATATATGGACTGGGCTCTCACCTGGGCCTGGAGATTGCCACTAACACAACACACCTGGAATTGTTTAACTGAAAGATATTCAGGATGTGAATAAAGAGGCTCAGTTTGACCCACAAGGACTGAGGGGACTGATGGACATAGAAGTCTGAGCTAGGCCACTTAGTCCAGAGCTAAAGATGGGGATTTGAGCACACTAGACCTAATGAGCCCTTAGAGACTCTGTGTGGATGCTAAAGGCCTCTAGAAAGCTTCGTGACTGTGTGCAAGTGTAAATGTGTGTGATTAAAGCACTACTTGGGTTGCTCAATCCAGCATTTGTGTGCTGTCTCCAATGCTAAGCTGGTAATTGATTCACCACCTCCCCGATCTATGTTAAGCAATTAACAGATATTTCATTAATTATGCCATGTGACTTTTTCAATGGTGGTTAATATATTTATTGTGTTTTCACTGTTAGCACTTAGTAATTTATAGGGGTGTCATAACACATCAATTTCAATTATTTTTTTGTTGAATTTTGTAACACGTATTTATATTTTTCACACAATGTTTTATTAACATATATGAAAAGTGACAATAACAATTTTAGGCTTTTCACTCAGAGTTTAATAATTGTTTACAATTAATTACACTTTGTTAGAATTTACACTGAGACACAACATTAAAACCTATTTGCTAATGTGGCAAATACACTGTCCGTCATTGTGCATTAAAATGTGCAGAAGTTAGTTCTCTGTAGAAGTTATTCTCATTTAGAAAACTAAATTTTATACATATATATATATATATATATATATATATATATATATATATATAAATTATATAAAAAATAAATAATATATATAATTTAGTTTTTTATGTAATTTAGTTTTTATATTATAAATAATAAAAATAATATAAGAAATAAATAATATGAAAAAAAAAAAATTATAATAATATAAAAATTAAATATGTAGTTCAAGCAGGGGTGCCCAAACTTTTGCATGATACTGTATACTGTATATTGCTGAGATGAATCACACTGCATCACAATCAACTTTCTGAAACCAAGAAATGTCACACTGTTATCTTAATAATGTACATTGTGCCATTCTGTGGTGTTCAGTTACATCCCTAATAACTAGGACTAGGAATTAACAATCGTATATGTCTGCCTGACGACACGCTAACTGTAGTAAGTGGACCATTGGAGCGCAGGCAGTGTAGGAAAACGTAGTCTAATGGGAAACACACGTTTGTCCGTTTCATGACTATGGAGCATGGGCTGCCATTCAACACATGGCCCCAGTCACAAGGCTTCATTTAAAACCAGGAGCTCCAAGCCACAGACCCTCTGGCTTAGGAACAAGAGGACATGGCAATGGCTCATATGCACAAGCAGATCTTCAGATATGGAGAGGAAGACTGAGCACAAGCATCAAGCTCTCCAAGTCCATATCATCTCTGTTTACCTCCATTATTCCCCTCCATTATCACAGTCATGGTTAGGAGGACCATCACGCTGCATTGCATCCACATGTTATGAATAACGGTTAGGCTGCTTTCACTTAAACTCTGGCTAGAGTGCCAAATGTACCACCCACCCCATCCCTTTCCCCATCTCCCAATGGCTACTGAATACCCACAGAGAAAAGCAGAAGAGCTATAATCCCCTGGAAATGCGATGATTCAGAGTCATCACCACCACACAGATGTATCCAACACATGGCTGTTTAAACCTTTGGAAGAACCTAATTCATACTACAGCTCTTCCACTGTGTCACAGCAAATGAGAAATGCAATACAGCAATCGTCTTTAAAATAGGATGCACTAATGTGAAAAAGCTGCACCATTAATAATTAATGGATGCAATATTTTGGCCATTTAAAATGTCACGAAACTGCTCCGTTGAAGGTTATCCAACTTCAAGCTCATGGAGTGCTAATTGGAACCATACAGAAAGAAAAAAGAAGAAAAAAAGGTGGAACTGGGGGAACTTTATTATTTTTCTTCTGTGGCAAGTTCACACAAAAAGGGTTTTATCCCAAAGACGCTATGCAAATACCTGTGGGATGAAATCGGAAACGCCAGGGGAATTACTGGAGATATTCCCTGCCAGCTGTCAAATATTTTTCACATTTGTCTGTCGGAACGAGTGAGAAGTCTCCATTAGATATCAGCGAGAGCAGCTTAATTGGAATCCCAGGGTCTTTGTGTTGGGCTTCCAACTGAGGAAGGGTCGTCAGGTAGACGTGGCAGACATATGTAGAGGGGGTGCATTACTCACGCTCTGGAAGAGAAGCAGAAACTGCAGCTCCATAGAAGTGGAGGAGAATGATTGAGAGAGAAGAAAAGCGAATGGCGTACAATTTTCCACCTTCATGCTGTAAACCTGTTCAGACCTCAGCTCTTAAAAAAGAAGTAGAAGAGATTTTCAGAAGCCACATTCACAGAACCCCCTACTGCCCTCGATTCCTCAGACTGAAAGCCTAAACCCAAAAAGACTAACATTCCATTGGTGTAGGCTGGCAGTAGCAACACTTCTCTGGAAAGAGCCACAGCCACTTCATCTCCTCACCTGGGATTTGCATCCAGATCTGACCTGCTCTGTACTCGCTGGCCTTGGTGAGGACTAACTACGGGTGCTCCTCTGCTCAGTCACTGAAGACCTCAGCAGAAACAACTACTAAAGGAACTGACTGACGGCATCAGGGGAAGAAAAATGGGACTACTGTACTTCAACACATGCCAAACATAAAGCTAACCTTTCCCTTTAGTCCTATGTGCTGGTACTGAGAACAGCTGCCTCTAATCCTGTGGAAGACCCAGTTCATCTGGGTTTGATTTGGCCACTGCGATGGGAAGAGGTGGACCAGTGCTGGGAAGGGAGGGCACCATTATTAGCAATACTCTTTTAATCTGGCTGATTAAACAGGGTTTGGTTCGATTACACTGGACGGCTGAGCCTCGGCCCGACCCAAAACCTGCAAACCCATATATATGGCTGACTAGAAGAAGGAAAAAATAATAAACAAGCCCAGTCCTAGAAAAGCATAAGAACCCTGTACACCGGTGGAACTGTGGTCAATGGCACATTACCAGCCAGCACCTACATCCCAGCCCTGCCTTTAAACAGAGAGCTGGCTTGGCCTCTAAGAAGTAGCCACTTCATGGGGTTATTACAGCGTCTTCTGTGTCTCTGGTTAGGAAAACAGCCGGGTCAGCCCTCCAGGGGCTGTTGTTGATTCAGCATTTGGTGAGCTGGAGCCATTTAAGTTTTCCCTTTTGGAAAGACTTCCAGGAGAAAATTATATGGAGCATTTGGTTAAGAGTGTTGTGTGCATACGATAAATTCAGGAATATTTTTGGTGACTGTAGACAATTAGTAAAGTGAAACGTGAGCTTGCCTGCTGGGTTTACAGTTGAGTCACGCTGCATCCACACCAAATGACCCTTTCAGGCTCCCCATGCCCCCAATAGCCCATTTAGGGCCTAATATAGGGCATGTGCACAACCACAAGTCCCAAACTGAGAGGTTGCCAAAGCATCTCCTCTTCAGCGCCCCCGAGGCAGAAAAAAAAGGGTAAAACCGCCTCTACCAAACACAGCAAGACTCTGGTACCAGGCGGGAAACGTGGTGTGCAGAGCTAATTAGTATGACGTGGCCACACTAACTCAACAAGCTGGTTGCAATTGAGTCCAACTATAAAAGTTCGCTGATTGCAACCGGGCCAGGTCTCATTAAACTCATTACACTTCTGTTTACGGGGGGGGAGAGGGGGAAAGGGAGTAAAGGTTGGGGTGGAGACAAAGAGACAAAGCAGTTGAGAAAGAATATGAGCTCCAGCAGTGATAAAAATCTGCTCAAGATGGAAAATGAGTATAATAGCCATCCTCTCGTAGCAAAAACAATCTTAACCATCCATCCCCCCTAATTTTCACATTCAAGTCCACCCTCCACGGCTGCTTCCAGCAAGCTCTGCAAAACAAACATTGCCTGCTATCCCCAACTTCTCTACAGCATGACCGCTATGCGCTGGAGTGTGTACAGAGCGTTTTAACACCACGTCCTTCCAGATTAAACAATCCCCGCACACGTCTGATGTAATCTGGACAAGCGGCTCCAGTGCTATGGCCTGATCCGCAAATTTCGGAAAGGCTCTGTTTACACAAGGTCCCATTCATCAACACCTTTGTCACGACTAAGTTATGAGGAAAAAAAAACAAAACATAATTCATAAAGCCTTTCACATTCAGCCTCCAAAACCAACTCATACCAGCTCAATCATACAGTACCGCAATGTTGCTTTCTGCAAAACAAACCTCAACGAAAAACAGGCAATGTGCATAAAAGTGGATATTAAGTAAAGCAGAGCAAGTAAGAGAGGGATAATTCCTATAATAATGCTCTGGCAAAGAGTGGGAGAGCTGCAGGGGGTGAGTAATTGTGGCCTGTGCTCATTTACGCGTGCCTGAGGTATGTGGCTGCTCTCCAACAAGAAAAACTCTGTTGTACACAGACCTCACTGCTGACAACGGTATTAAGAATCCAACCTCAGGTTATTGTTGTACATTCCCAGAAAACTGCAGGTGACAATAGAGTTCAATTATGTTGAAAGTCACATGACCAAACTGAGAAAAAAAGACTCATTACATCCATTTATCAGAGAAGCCGCTAACAGCAGTAGGAGCTACTGGCGATATGGTATCAGAAGTGGGATGATCCTAATAGTGATTTTTACTGTGTACCTCAATACGAGTGCTAAAGACATCATGAATAAAACAGCTCATACAGAATTACTGAACTGGATGTGACTCAACCGTAGTTTTTGTAGTTTTGTAGTTTCTGTATTTTTGTAGTTTTGCAAAATGCAGAAGTTGTTTGCATGTGACTCCCATTATAAATATAAATGTTCCACGGATCAAAGGACTCAATAAAGCTGATTGCATCTGCACTAAAATCTTCATTGGCTTGTTTAGGTGAATCAATCTGCTGAGTCTGCCTTTTCAGGGACAGAGTTGCCAGGTCTACAAAAATCAGCCAGCCTAGCCCAAACTCTCTATAAAACCTGCCTTTGGGAAGATGAAACTAGTCCAAAATCACAAGTGTCACAGACATTTGCATAAAATAGACTATAAATGGCAAAAGAACTACCAGCATACTTACTTAAATCTATGGTTAACCTTGCATGCTTTTAATGTTATATAACATATGTTTTGTGAAGCTTTATGTTTAGAACTGAATTATTAGTGAAACTGTTATTTTATAATCATATTATTAATACAATTATCTTTTATCATTTTGAAATACGTAAAAAAAAAAAAAAACTTTGCATTTTCACACACAACTGCATAACCCAAATTGGCATGAAAAGCGCAAACCTGGCAACTCTGTTCAGGGACACTCAAGTGGTGCCAGAGAACTTGATTGAGATCTTGGAGAAGGAAGTAGGGTGTACTTTCAGGACATTATCTCCACTGCCTTGTTACCATACCACTGCTGCTCAGAAAACAGCTGATCTGAAAGCGTTGAGGTTATATGCTGTTTTTTTTCAGTGAGGGGAAGTGGTGATTACATTTTCCCCCTAATTTAACTTAAGATTCTAGTTTATTCTGGCTGTTGAGCTGATCGGAAATTATGGAGGGAGGTTTGGAGCTAGAATAGAAGATGAGATAAAGTGAGCTCAGATAACGAAAAAGGGAAGATGGGAAGACGGGCAGGGCTGTGGATGGAGTTCACTGACAGCCGAACCCCACTCTCCTCCATCCACGATTTTTAATATGAGCTCACTTCTGCAGTGACCTTGTGCATGTGCGGGTCTCAGACTGATGATCACTGTCATATGATAGCAATCCTGGAGCTTCAATACTGCTGAGTAACAGACATCCTGGTTCACTGATGCTGAGTTTGACTAAAACAAACCAGTACATGTCAGAAGATCCAAAAGACTATTGAAGGCAAAGCTTGGTTTTCAAAAATGAAGAAGAATAACAACAAGTCTGCTGCTGTATTGGATAGTCCAGGGTTAATCTTCGACACATTTTTACTTTTAGAGCCACAAACTAGAAGCATCTTTAGACTGTCTGCAAGAAGCATGTTAGGCTTCTGTTAAGAAATATAATACAGTAGAGAAAATTTAGATACAGTATATACAATACAATACAATATAATACAATACAATAGAGTTAATTTGTGTTCATAATTTAATTCAAAAAGTAAACTGTCATTATAATTTTATATTCATTACACATAAAGTGACATATTTCAAAAAATGGTTTTGTTTTGTTTTAAGGTTGATGCCGTTTGAATAGTAATTAAATGAAATATTCAAATAATTAGAGATTCTGGATTTCTGATTTTCATGAACTATAAGTCATACTGATTAACATAAATCCATACGTCTCCATAATAAATGCTGTGCAGGTCTGAACGTCTTATTTCAGTTCATTTATGACTGCAGTGCAACAAAAAATGGCCGCCTCCTTCATTATTTAAATGATAGAGCAGCATGCAGTGATTCATTGGAGATGCTGTTGGACATCTGCAAAACAAAATTTGGGCTGATGCTGTAATGAAGGTGAAAGTTTCTTAAAAAAAATCATTACTGGTGATGAGACATGGATTCATCACTACATGTCTGAGAGTAAACAGCAGAGGATGGAATGGAAACATCCTCAATCACCAACTAAGGAAACGTTCAAAAATCAACTATCAGCTGGAAAATTGATGGTCACAGTTTTCAGGTCTGATGATGAGGTGAAGACAGCAGTACATTCATGGCTCTCAGCTCAACCAAAGACATGTTTTAATGAATGAATATGAAAACTTGCTGATAGACAAAGTGTAAAAGCAGGAAGATTAGTGTTTGTCTTTTCCGAAATCTGATTAAAATCAGTTCCATAGCCAGAGCGCAGATCATTTTTGACTCCCCTTCGTAAAATGTCAAGTTTACCTTTTTGAATTAAATTATGGACAAGAATGAACTTTTTCACAATTTTCAATTTTTGAAATGCTGTCAATACAGAAACATACTGTAACTTGCTGGTTTTCTCCTTCCACAATGGAAAGAGGTTTATTATATGTACAGATATGACGACCCATTGCACTGGTTGATACGCAACATCTCAAATAAGACTAACAACAAAATCACAGTTGCAGAACGTTCACAATTCACATGCACTAAAATTTGGCTGATTAAACAAGGACTGGTAGTAGCTCACTGTTTTGGTATAAAAGTGTTTACCCCACATTTTGTCAGCAGATTAAACAGCTCTTCTGATTGATAGACCAGCATGGCTGTGATACATTCTTCAGTGTAACCTCAGCACCCCGATACAAGGTCCACACACAACCAGGCTGTGCAAACTGTAACATTCCTCATCCTACAGCTACAGCACTGGGACAAGCTATGTGACAAGTAAAGAATACACTGGCAGGGCCATTTATAGTGCCTAGTGATGCTGTTTGGTTTGTTCCACCGCAACATTTTATCAGCATGAACACGGCACTGGAAACAATGGTTCGTTCATTTGAGGCTACTGAGACTTCAACATCACGCTTTTTGAGAAAAGTCCCTGACTCTGTATGAGTTTAACAATAGTGCACAGTGTGCGGGGGCAATTTATGAGGGGGATTTTGCAGTGGCATACAAGGGTAACTATCTGCCTGACCGAAGACCCAAAGGAAATGAAGAGAGACTTGGCTGTGGTGAACATGTCAGTTGGTGGGCAGCTAAAGGCGGCCATTTGTGTCCTTTTATGTAAACACTAATTTCTCAGCCAAACAGAAAAGTTAAAGTAGTCACACTCCAATTAGGAGCTTTCCCTGGTAAACGGGCATGAAAGGAGCTTTACATTCCCCACTTCAACTTGCCCATGTGAGGCCCCATTTCCACAACCCTCCCCCAAAAGCAAGAGCCTCTGGTCCACCCATTTCTCACACATGTTGACGGGTGAGTGGAGCCTCAGTCGCCGGCACGCGCCGGCCCGCTGTCCTTAGTAACAGAAATGTGAAGCTGCTGCCATAGCTGTGCCACAACAGTGCTGTATAAACACCACATTTCATCTCTCTCTCTCTCTCTCCTTCCAGAGATGGTTCCCATGGGGATTCCACTGTACATAAGTGTGTGTGTGTGTGTGTGTGTGTGTGTGTGTTTACAGTATCTTTCAGAGGTTTGGGTTCTCTCACAACATGAACAGACAAAGCCTGCCTGCCTCTCCTGACTGGATGTTCGCCACTGTGCGCCTGACAGCACTGCCACGTTTAGAAAACATAACCCTCAGCTGAACCACGAGGAAAGAACACTATGGAAACAATGTGTGGAAAGAAAGAAGCAAAAGAAAAGACAGAAAAGAAAATAATTAAATAAAAAAAAAAAAAAAAAAATGAAAATAAAGAATGAATGAAAGAAATAAAAAAAGAAAAAGAAAGAAAATGAAATAAAGTAGAAAGAACACAAGAAAAAAGAAAAAACAAACAAAAGAAAAAGAATGAAATAAACAAAGAAAGGAAGGAAGAAAGAATGAATGAAAAAAAGTAAAGAGTGACAGGTAGAATGAGAACAAATGAATGAAAGAACAAACAAAAGAAAAAGAAAAAGAATGAAATAAAGGAAGAACAAAATAAACAAAGAAAGAAAAAAAGAAAGAATGAAAAAAAAATAAAGAGTGACAGGTAGAATGAGAACAAATGAATGAAAGAACAAACAAAAGAAAAAAGGAAAAAATGAAAAGAAAAAAATAACAAAAGAAACAGATGGAATGAAAGAATAAACAAAAGGAAAAAAGACAATAAATGAATGAAAAGCTGGTCAGTCACTTGCTGTGATAAGTTCCAGCTGAGAGGTAACTGAGAGGTGCTCTGCTGTCCTGTTCTTAACATGTGTGTATTTTACACACACACACACACACACACACACACACACACACACACACACACACACACACACACACACACACACACACACACACACACACTCTCTCTCTCTCTCTCTCTCTCTCTCTCTCTCTGTGTATATATATATATATATAATACCCTCGTACTCACGCGCTCATGTGCACACTGTAATATCACACAGGTGATAATGTATTTACTGTAGTAAGACTCACCCATTGGAGGTGCCTAAAGACACAGAGCGGAGAGAAGAGGTCAGCTTTCTGCTGTCCCACAGCCTCACCTCCTGCTGACGGTGCTACACACACACACACACACACACACACACAGTGAGTTGTACTTTTGCATGGTCACTTGCAGTTTTTGTATTTTTTTTAAAGACAGTGGCCTCATATGACTTTACTGTTATTTACTGTTACTATAATGTTCTCTGTATGTTGTGTGAATTGGGTGTCAGATGTTCTTAGATGGTACATTACACATTTTTGGTTCCATACTGCTGACATTTGGTTCTATTCTGCTGTAATGGCTAACATCCCTGGTTCTATGCCAAATACTGCTGACATGTTCGCTGAAAAAGCTGTCATTCACTTTTCCAGCACTATGCCGAAAACAACATGGGTTACTCGCATGTCTGATCAAAAATCAGGGCCTGTCTACAGTCAGGTCCACTGGTAACAACATATGCACATGCCATGTTGCAGAAATCAGACGATTTGCACTTAAATTCCTTTTTGATCTTATTCTGGCACATATTCATCTTTTTCTGATTTTATCTTTTGTAAAAATGCTTAAAAAATATTCTGAAGTAAACAGAAACCTGGTCTTCATGGAACTCTAATAGCATCCTGTTCTATAGTTTATCTTCAGTCATTCACTACTATGGCTGTCCATGGCTTGCAATGATTTAACAGGTTGTTTGCTAATGCTAGGCTCAATAGTACATTCAGGGGTTTTAATAATGTACTAAAAGTAATTTCACACAGAAATCTTCCCCACTTTCCTCAGATGTAGTAGATGAGCTAAGACATGTTTTAGTCCAAATATAGCTGCTTGGGTTTAGAACTGAATCTGTCGCTGTACCACTGAATTATAGTGCTCACATGAACTAGAACTCAATGGTCACCTAAATATCCAAGTCAGGTCTATTAAAATACATCACCAAAACATTTCTCAGTCCACTCACACCTCATCCAGGTCTTAATTAAGGTCTCCGAGACTAGCACACTGTTATGAGATCAGCGCGAGCCAGAGAGCAGAGTGAAGTGCCCTCGGGAACGTGGCCTCAAAAAACCCAGAAACGTTGCTTCCAAGTTGGAATCAAGTGCAGAGAGTGGAGTGGCAACAGAAAATAATGGAAAAACAACCCCTGAAGAACCAAACAAATCTATAAAACCGTAGCCGGGGATGCATGGGTGCAGCAGGTGCAGTGTCACCCCAGGGGAGCCTCTACAAAACCTTAGCACTACTCAAAGAAAATTGCGGGGAAGAAACAATCTCTGCAAGAACATTACCTCAGCAACGGGACGATACTGCAGCCCACTGAACACCATAAAATGGGGAGGAGGAGCCACTGCACCACACCACACCTCTAATTAAGACCATAGTCTGCCAGGCTCGCAGGTTTACTGGCAAGCCTCCTCCCTAGGCAACAAAACATCCCTTAAGTCCCCATGAAAATAATAAAGAAAGCAAGGTCCCTGAACTCCTTAAACTAGACTGAGAGTAGGCCAGGGACTGAGAAAAGGAGATTTAGAGAGACAGAAGTCAGGATTGAGCTAAACCCTATGAAATCCTTTCTGCAGATGAGGAAACTGAAATGGCGGTATGGATGAATATAATGAATGAAAATGGCTCTGTGCCAAACTGTGGTGATGGAGTTTTTAAGACAGCTAGTAAATAGGTGAGGGTGATGAGCTGATTACTAGCTTTGACCAATAAGGGGACAATGGCTCACGCCAGCAACCAATCGCTGTGCTGGGGGAGGAAGTCCCTAGTAGGTCCACTCGCCACTCTGTGGGAGCATTTCCCTGTAAGGGTCCAACTGCCAGTCCTAAGGGGCGGTCTGCTGTAAAGGTCCAATCGAAGATCTTTGGGGTGGTACCCTGTAAGCGTTCAACTGCCACTCTGTGAGAGGCGGTCCCCTACAGGTCCAATAGCCCCACCATGGGGTGGACCCTTACACATACAGTATTTTATATACTGACATTTTTATCTTTAATTAAGATCTGGATGCTGTAAGAGTCTGTTAAAAAAGGTTTTGTTAATGTATTTTGACTGATTTAAATCAGGAGGAGAAGTAGTCAAGGAGTACAGGAGAAGTAGTCAAGATTACTTGACTCTTTGTTTACAATGGCATGAAAGGCTACTTAGGTGACTATTGAGTTCTAGTATTTGTTAGCAATGTTCAGCAAATCTATAGACCACATACAGAGCCAAGTCTATTCAAAATATATTACCTGGTTGAATCCAGTAGTGAGGACATAATCATCTTTGACCCAAAGAACACGGGAGTCCTTGTTGGTCTGAAAGCCTTGCACACACTGTAAAGAGAAAGATAAATACACATCAAAGAACAAGACAAACCACTGACTCACTGACATTTTAACCTTTATTTCTGACATATACAGTCCCACATCAAAAGAACTGAATATCCTGAAAAAGTTCATTTGTGTTCATCTCAGTTAAGGAAGACAAAAATGTCCCTTGTAAGGATTTCATTGATGTTCTTGCTCACAAGAAGGAATCTGCTCTTTCAGGGAACGTTCTGAAGGTGCTATGGTTGGTGTGCAGATAACAAAGCAGGTGGCATTCTGGTGGCACAAATGTATTTTAAGAAACCAATCAGCAGTTTGTCCCACCTTCACCAAATGTTTTTTAATAAAGAGTGTCTACCAATCAATTAGCATACTTATAACGATCATTTCTGGAGAAAAATTGTAAACACTGCATGTACTGACATAAATACTGTATGTGGTGAGAAGAAAACACTAAATAAACAGCCCAGAAAGATAAATAAAGTCAGGTTCCCCTTTAAGGGACCACAAAATAGCTGAAAGATACATTCTTCAGACCCAACAGACACAAAAAGATGACAGGAAAGGTTAAGTCTGGACGATGACAGTGAAGAGATCACCAATTGCGGGAACTGAATGGACATCGATGATTGAGGGGCGGACAGAAAACAGGAGGGGAAAGAGAAGTTTTTTGTACTCTTTAAATCTGGTTTAGTGAAGCGGAAAGACAGATCAGGACATGCCTACGACAAGAAAGGGGTTTGTTTTTGCTGGGACGCTGGACACACTGATATCTGGGTCCCCAAAAGACAGCTCAATTACTCTGACATCACCAGTATGCCTCTAATACAATGCAGCCATAGATACAGATGTCAAAACAACATTGTTAGGATGTTGGAAAAAGGATGCTTGACTGCTTGTGATATATGTAGACGGACAATTCTGAAGGAAAGAATTTTTATGTTCGTGTGATTGTAAAAGAAAAATATGTTCCTGCTTGGCAGTCAACCATATATCAACCATTCTCAAGTCTGGTTCCTCAATTAAAAATCTGTTCAAACATCCTTTGGATTAACTACCTAAAACAAAAACTGCACAGTAAATCTGCCAGTGTTAAATCAACACTATTAAGAGTTAAATTAACACTGAGAGTGTAACATTTTGACACCCTCAGTGTTAATTTAACTCTAATAGTGTTGATTTAACACTGGCAGATTTACTGTGTAGAGGTGTAAGACAATATTGATTCACAGTATTGTTTTGTGATTCTGTATCCATTCTTAAAAACCTAAACATTTTAGGTTTGTTTAGAGCAAGTAAAATAAACATTTTTAAATTTAAAAATTAAAAATCTTTGCCCATTTCTAGCCTAAATTTTAAAAAAGTAAATATCATTAAAATGTTCTAAAATGATAAATGAAATATCTTAATAATCTGAGATTCTGGATTTTCATGAGCTATAAGCCATACTGATCAACATTAAAACAAACAATAAAAATGTATATACTTACAAAAAATAAAAATATATGGACAGGAGGAAGAAAGAAGAAGAAAAATTATTGTTCTAAAACATCCAGATACACATGGATGGCATCTTAAATTAAATTAGAACTAGGCTTGGACTGATAGATGACGCCATCATCCATTATTCACTTTTATCACTGGTTGTTGGGAATGTTAGGCTACCTAACTGCTCATTCAAACGTATATAACTGGTTACGCACTCACACGTTTCTATTGTAATGCTGATATTTTCTTATTTATGTGTCAGTGAAGAGTGCTTTTCAGTGAAGAAGTAACACCGCAGTCATGGCACAAATGCTAACAGACTAGATCTTGCCTTATATTTTACACTACAAGTAGTACAAAGAGGGGCCCCAAGTGGCTCAGCGGGCTAAGACACTGACACTACGACCAGAGGATCGCAAGTTCAAATCCTGGTCATGCTGTTTGCCATCAACAGCCCAAGAGAGCAAAAATTGGCAGTGCTCTCTCTGGGCAGGTAGATGGCGCTCTCTCTTCCCATCACTTTCACATTGCAATGTCCGCTGGCTCAGGCGTCTACTGATTGGTACATTCAGAGCTGGGAACCCTGCGCTTACCTCCAAACTCGTTGGCTCCCCAGTGACGGTGTATCAAGCGGTAGTTCAAAAAGAGGTGGTGGCTGTATTACATGCAATGGAGGAGGCTTGTACTTCTCTACATTATATAGTATAGTTTTCAACATATAATTAATTCTAATTCAGAGACTACAGAAAATAAACAAATTAAATGGGTGAAGTCCTGTTTTTAACCATTTAAAAATGTTTCTGTACCTGCCACTCATATGATATGATTTTTTTGTGGTAACAAAATGTTTTTATCCATCATGACGTTTCCCTGTAGACATTGTCAAGTGCCATTCAGGTAGACCAACCCTACTTGGAAAACTTCACTTCAATTTGATTTTCCCCATATTTTCAGTGAGATTGAGCTAACAATACACAAACAGAAGAATTCTTTACCCATCCTTTACCCACGAAAGAAATCAACAGTTATGCAGCTGACATGTAGGGTTAGCCAACAAATGTAAACATTCCAAGCATTTACATCCTACAATATCTAAACTGCATACCACAATGCAATATTCACCAGTCAACAGGCAATGTGAACAGAGTAGACAGCCATCTATCTCTCTCATGCAGAACTCCAAAAGAAAAACTCTGTCATCTGTGTGTCCACACTGGGTACAGTAATGTAAACCTGCACCAGCTGAGAGGAGGAGCTCAGCCTATGGATCATTCATTCTAGCTAAACAGTCCATCCATCTCTCTCCCAAAACAATCCAAGTGTAAAACTCCTCAACACATACCCCAAGCTGAAGTCAAACAGCCAGAACTAAAAGCAAAACAGTGAAAAAGTAAATAAATCACATTCATTTTCCATCTTTTGCTTTCTGAGCTTGACTATGTGTACTTTCTCAGATTCGCGGCCATAACTGGACGCGGGACAAATATCACATCTGGCCCTACTGAGGGCTGATGACTGGGCACATTCTGCGCCACAAGACACACATGTGCACAGACAGAAGAGCTACTGAAGCAGCAGAAGGCAAAGTCGAGAAGCATCCAGACTTCTGCAAGGCAGGCCAGTTTGCCAAACCAGAGGCGAACACCGGAGTCAGGGTATATGCTGCCTGGGACACAGTGGGGCCCAAGTGGACCCAGGATTAAGCACAATCAGTGCTGTTTCCATAGAATGTAGGGTGGCCGGCTCCGTCTTCCAAAATTACAGCTGTCATTTTTATGTGTGTGCTGTTGCTGACCCTGCACTAGGGGAGGGGGAATGAGTGACACCGCGGCCATGCTGGATAATAAGCACAAGCTGATCTACTGCTGCTGACACTTCAGAAAGAGGTTAAAGGACAGAAGAAAAGAAGGGGGAGGGCAAAATGGCAGTGTAACAGGAGCCCAGCAGTCCAGCAAAGAGTCTTGAAGTTAAATGGCGGAGACAAGAGTCCTGTCTTTGCCCAACACAGCTTTTATATTAGAGCCACATGGTTAGTCATATTTTGATTGTTACTGCGATACAAGTAAATTCAACAAGAGTGATGTCATCATCAGTGACTATTCTGGCTTGGTGGACATTTCTGCCTCCTGGAACTGAACTAGTCCCTTCGATGCACAGCAAGTGATTAGACCACTCTACTACAGAGCCAATCACAGAATGTGCTTAGCTTCAAAACTACTCAAACTATTACTCTAATGACTCCAACTCAGAGAATGCACCTGGAGATCAGGTGACCATCTGTCCAATTGGAGATAGAAGCAGAAATCAGCCTCCATGGAATACTAAGGAGATACACCTGTTCTCTATTCAGGACATCTATATATACTCTCTTATTACAAATGTTCATCGCAAAGTACTGCCAATGTTTATCAGAGCATGAGTGATTGTCTTTAAGAATTATATCTAGGTTTGGACCCATTTTGTATTTTGACTTTGTACAAACCGGATTCCAAAAAAGTTGGGACACTAAACAAATTGTGAATAAAAACTGAATGCAATGATGTGGAGATGGCAAATGTCAAT